>JAQJVL010004422.1:0-45261 GCA_035578905.1 Stictocephala bisonia
AAAATTAAAAAAAAAGGTTCTAAGTTACCCAGGTTTTTACGGAGGACAGTAGGTTACGAAAGTCTACATAGTATTAAATTATTTGGGGAATGTTAAATAGATTTTAAAATATATTTTCTTTGTAAAATTAATTTTAATTATTTTCAAATGCTTTTGTTTTAGTTCAATTCTGTAATATTAAAAAATCATCTAAATATATATGATTTAAAATTGTGTAAAAGTGGTTGTATCATTTTCAGAACGGAAAGATTGCTCTTTTAATCGACTCCTTAATTATTGTTAAAATGTATGGCGTGGAAATTGTTAGCTCCCACTCACCCTACACTTATTCCGTAGGCTAATGACACTAGTAGTGAAAAGGGTAGAGAGCGAGACTCAGGTCTCTGTAGTATCACGGAAAATGAAGGCGCTACCTTTTAATTAATTAATATTACCAACCCACCGTGGGAAAATTCCCTCCCTAAATTTCCCTCAAATTCCTAAATTTCCCTCCAAATTCCCACATCATACTATATAAAATGAAATTTTTTCAACATGGCGGCATTTCCCTTGTTATACTATATAAAATACACTCCTAATCTTTTCCCCGTTATACTATATAAAATGTAAAAAGATGACGACCTTTTATATATGTACTATAATAAATGCACTTTTAAACTTCTATTATTACCGTCGGCTACCTTCGTACGCATCAGCTGCTGGTCCAGCGCGCATGCGCGTTGTTACTCTACTCATATATACACTATAACAAATGCAATATTTCGTATATGCACTATAACAAATGTCGATTTTACTCTGTGCAAATGCGCACCTGGTGGCAAAGCTTAGCAATACTAAACGCATCCATTCAGAAACATGGCGCCTTCGGAAGGGAAGTCCCTGGTGGTAATTCCCCTTCCCAAATTTCCCTCAAATTCCCTCGTTATACTATATAAAATACACTCCTAACCTTTCCCATGTTATACTATATAAAATGCACTTTTCCCCAAGATGGCAGCCTTTCCCACCTTATACTATATAAAATGCTTTCGGGTACTTCCGGCGACTGTCGGCTACCTTCGTACGCTCTTAGCCTACGATATACGCGTCGGCTGCTGGTCTGGCGCGCATGTGCGAGGACTTGTGCTCGGTGGACAAGCGCGTTACGTCACCACTCATACAGCGGCTGCGAAACTCGGGTATAGGACTCCGGGCGTCAGACTGGTTTTCATGTCTGGACAGGCGTGTGACCCAAATGCTACGCTCTGATTGGTTGCCTCCCTCCCTCCCTACTTTACAAGTAATCTTTCTCACACGCACTGTTAGCCTACCTATTTAAATGAATTTTGAATTTAATTGTTCTGAATTTTTAATAAATACACTGTTAACCTAGCTTTCTTATATAACATGCGCTCTTAAGTTCGGGTACTCCCACTCATCTGCGGCTTCCTTTAACAAACATTGTTACCTACATACTTCCGTTAAAAATATCTAATCACGGTTGGGTACATACTTAACACTCTAGGCAACCCGCAATACACGTTTTATTTAAAAATTAAGGGACAGCTATTATTTATATTAATTATTTACTTATTTTTTATTTTTATTTAATACATTGTTAACTTTAGGGTCCTTCTACCCCCTCCCATCTACTTCCGGTTAAATTCGTATGGATACCTTCATATCAAACACACCCGACATCCTCTAAACGTAATACGCTAGCTTAACTTAACTTTGTACGCTCTTACCCTAGAGCCCTCATGCCTACCGGACTATCCAACCTAAATTACTTTAACTGTACTTACAAAGTCTACTGCTGGCCGGGCTTTACCACATCCGCTTCCGTTATTGGTCACAAGCTTCACATCTTAGTATAATATGTTTTCTTTCATTAACTATCATCATGTACTATAACAATTTCCTATTTTCGTCCACCTTTGCATGCGTGTACATGGTACCTAGGTTACATTACTTATTTTCAGTCACTTTCATTATCAATTCTGTGGACTCCCCCCCTTTACCTCACTTCCTATCCACGTTCCTATCCAGAACCTATCAGTCCCCCTACATAACAAAACTAGTACACCCACCTTCACTTCCTATACTCAAAAATTCCTTCCTTTGTACTATAGCGACACTCAATGACTAATTCACTACCACTTCACAAACCGTATCTCACTTCCTCTGCTCGGTGCACTGGCAGTCCAATAGTTCTCGCGCACTTTTCTTATCGAAACCACTTCCATTACCACAAGCAATATTTTACATCCCGTGTCAATGAATCGGACTATAACAACTTATTTTAATATATCTTATATTTACAATTTCAATGCCTGAAGGCTTTTTTATTTCTAAAGTAATTTGAAGTGTAAAATTTACTAACAAACCCGGGAATCGAACCCGGATCATATGTAAATACTGTAACATGTATCCTTATTTTAATAAACATATGTATCGCCTACAGTTAGATTGCTCTCAAGTAAACACAATCTCACCATAGAACCCCTCTTAGTTTTTGAACCCTTGTCAAACCCTTGTCACACTGGACCCGCCAGGGTACGACAGTAGAGCGCCTCAAGGTCAGGCGCTCCACTGTCGCAGTTGTGCTATTTCTTGGCTGACAGTTTTATTAGTTTTTGCCAGGGGCTCCACTGTCGCTCTCCCGGGTTCATTGGCCTACGACTACCTGTAGTCCCTCAACCCTTGTCAAAATGTCGTTGGGACGAGATACTACTCATTAGCTTATGTAATAATTTGTAAATCCAAGCCGGACGAGATAGCACGTTTTTCAAGGAGATTTGTTGTGTGACCTAATAGCACCGGGACGAGATGGCACGTGATCGAAAGAGGCGCTGGTTATCGGATATAAAAAAGATGTGTTATGGCATGTAGTAGGCAAGGGAGAGTAATGTTACATCTCAGCATTACTACAATGGTACCTCTGCAATGGTTGGGTTATTTGGCTTTGAGGTGACATAAAACTTGTAATGTGTTCTACTGTTGTTTAAAACACGTCATAAGCAGGCAGAGGCACTGGTTGTTGGATACAGAATATATGTGTTATGACAGGGTGTTGGCAAGGGAGAGTAATGTTTCTTCCCAGCAGGTATTGGCACGTCCACAACAGATGAGTTATTTGGCATTGGGGTGGACTAAAACTTGTAAAGTAATGTTGTACCGTTCAAAATACGTCACAAGCAGACAGAGGCGCTGGTTGTCGGTTACAGAAAGGATATGTTATGACAGGATGTTGGCAAGGGAGAGTAATGTTTCTTCCCACTATGTATTGGCACCTCTACAGCAGATGAGTTATTTGGCTTTGTGGTGGAGTTATAGGCTCTATTAAAAAGTGTAGCCTATTACGAAACTTGTTTATTTTCCAGCAATTGAGTCTTTACACACACATTTGTTAAAACATATAAAAATTACAACTTAAACGTAATTTAATAGGGTTTATATTATGATTCATGATTTTTTTGAGAATCATAATGAGAGAATCTTAACATAACTATACATTTGCACATGTTTTAAAATAAATATTCTAAAACATGTGCAAGTTATACTCTATTATTTTGAAATATTTACAGTTTTATATCACAGGATTAAATATAGAACAAATTATTTACGTTCCTTTTGTACATTTGCTTATATTCTTGGCTTTTATTTCTCGCAACTAATTATTTTCGAAATAATACTGGTTTATATTAACTTCTTCTGTCGTAACAGTTCTTCTGTTACATTACTGGTACGTACATTTCAAAGCATATAAAGCTTCATCATCAGGCTTCCAAAAACGTCACTGTTTAAAACATTAAACACTAAAATTATAAAACATTTAATCACATTAAAACACGAGTACAACACATTTGCCGGCCTAATGCCCAACTAATTATTTTCCTTAGAAAAAAGACTATAGCTATTATTGGGTAATTATTTAGAGAGAAGGAGGACTAAATGTTTCTCTCATATTGAAGTCTGTCTTTTGTAATTAACCTAAATCGGAAGAAATGTATTTTTTAAAGTATAATAATTAATCAAACGTTTATTACATTACTTTATCCCATGTACTTTATCATGAACTATATAGAAAATATATTAATGAGAGTAGCCTATTGATTAAAATAAAAATATAAACAAAAATAGTATTTAATTATCATCACTCGGCTAAAATGAAATAGACCCGAAATTTGACTACAGAAAGCAGATTATACAAATATATAAATATTAAACTGAAGAAATGAGACAAACAAATAATCAAAGAATAAAATTTGCAACTCTTACTCAGGACATTATTTAAACAATACGAATGCATCCTTTCAGTTACAACATGTTAGTAATAAATACTAAATTATGTTCCATTGCCAGAAACTACATCTTATAAAATTTGTAAATTCACGCAAGATTGATTCCAAAGGTTTTATGTTCTCATGTTTAAATATATTCCTAGTGTAATGAAACAATTTTATAAAATTATTTTGTCGACCAATAAACGAAGCACATTAAATTTGAATTTATCGTTCGTTAAAGGAACACCAAGATGACAGAAGAGGTGATGGCAATGAGCGGCTCATCTCAGTCGCTAATTGGGTGACCAGTGCTGTATAAGTCGCTAGTATCACGCAATCACTGCATTGGGAGACACTAGCACTTGAATTAGGTAATCACCCAATTATAGGATCAAAACTATCTGAATTATTTAAATAAGATTGACCTTGTTATTTAATCCTTATTTATTAGTAGTATTAGGTTAACTGCCATTAATATCTCACTTGATATATGCAAATCTGTTATTTTATTTGGTTGTTAATATTATATAAGTTGGATCTGTAAGAACCGGTACACATTTTAAGTATTACTCGTAATAGAATCCATGTTTTTTCAATATTGTGTACTTTATCCTACTTGGTTTCCAAAGATATTGCTATAAACAGTGGTATCAACTACCAGATGTACTTGGGATATTTTACGACGTGTGGTTGGCAAGAAAGAGTAATATTTCTTCTCAAGCAGCTATTGGTACCACTACAACAGCTGACTCGGCCAGTATTGTGAGGTGTCCCTGACATTTAAGAGGTACGAAATATTTTTTAAGTGATTTATACTGCTACCCTTATTTACGATTAATTCCAATTTAACATAGCAAATAAAATTGGAATAATCAGTAATTGGAAATTACCAGAATTATGATACAGGAAACACACCCTGTAGGATTATAGATAAATGATAACGAAGTGAAATTAGTACATGTTGGTCGAAGAAACAATGCCAGAGAAAGTTTAAAGATAATGAACTATGAGTTTGAACAAGTGGATGAAAAGAAGTACCTTAGGACAGTTCTAATTTAAGAAAGGACGAGCACATAGAAATTGAAAACAAAATAAAACTAACAAACAGAAAAGTGGGAGCATAAAAAAATCTTAACATCTGAATTAATACAACGTAAAACTAAATTAAAAAAAAATATAAATCTACAATTAGACCGATCCTTTTGCATAGTGCTGAGATGTGGTTACTTGACAAAAAAGCAAAAAGGAAACTAATAACATTTGAAAGTAAGACTCTAAGAAACATGTTTGGACCTACCAAAGAAAGAGGTTCGTGGAGAATTAAACCCAACCAATAAATTAGGACTAATTATAAATCCTCTCTCCGACATTTTAGCTGAGACCAAAAGCAAAAAAATAAGATGTATTAAGAAGAGAAGCCCAAACATTAATGAAAGATATATGGGGAAGCAATCCAACAGGAAGGAGACCCCGGAACTTCCAAAGAAGACATGGAAAAACCAAGTGAAAATAGATCTGTGGAAGCTTGGAGGAACATAAGACAGAGAGAGGTAGAGGTGACTTGTTGATGAGGCCAAATACCACCTTGGGTATCCATGGCCGTAAGTACAGTAAGAGTAGTAGTAAACGTAGGAAAATAATTCATAAATATTTTTTAGGCAAAGGTATCAGTACAATGTTATGGAGATAGTTAATTACTAGGTTTGTCAATTAGCACAGAGAAAAAAAGAAACAGAGGTAACTTTCTAATGTCCACAGCGAACGTCTTACTAGCAATTATAAACAGATTAAAACTAATCCACTTCTTTACATACATTTTGTAATAATTACTCCGTCTATCCACAAGAGTTTGGGGAGGGGGGGTGGTTGGAGGGACTGAAAAGGGTATAGAAGACTGGAGAAACAACTTCTCGACACAAATTCAGCGCACAATTGGATGTGACATTTGTTTCATTCTTCTTTGTGCAATTAGCCAAAAATCGGAAGCTATACATCCGTTACTTTTTTTGGATATTGAGCAATTAGTAATTGGCCCATTCTAAGATAAATAAATAACAAAACTACTTCGTCTAAACCCGCAAGTAACTCATATACTATCATTTATATTGATGATCAACGTCTTAATAGTTTTTATTTCATGAAAGATTAGACTTTTTTAATTATTATTTGTTTTATGTTAAATAAAATTAATAAAAATTTAAGGAACTTAAACAGTATAAACAATAATATTTATTCTTGGCAGTTACATAAAATTAGGATTGGCTTTATTTTTACGTAATTTAAAGTGCAAAAAAAGAAAAAACAAAAATTCACAGTTCACAGACAGTGCACAAGTAACAGAGAGTGCACGATGACAGGTATAATTGCACATAATAATTGTGATATTTTGTCTATAATTTTAATTGTTTATTACGAAGTTTAGATTTTTCCTAGTATCACTCATTATCTTTTAGAGCAACAAGACAAGAGCTGAAATATGTAGGATACTTCAGTGAATGAAAGAAATTACTAAAGACAGTGCTGTGTACAAGGAAAATGTTGTATTTAGATTAAACAAACTATATTAAATGCTTAATACTTGCTTTTAAAGTTTAGGTATTAAAGCAAAAGTAAATTAAAAAAATAAAATAAGTGTAAGGAAAAGTTCTGATCCCATTAGTAAATTATTGTAATACATGCCAATATCCATTCCTTTATTGTAAGAAGTTATAGTTTCATACATTGGATGTTTACTACCTAAACAAGCCTATAAAAAATTAACAGGAGGGATGTTAAGCATTATTTCTACTTGTCATACGATATGCATTTCCCACGATTATCTAAATTTTTGTGAATGATTTAAGAAAATTACTCAAAAAATAGGGTCGTATTCTTTACAACTGAAACATTCTTTATTAAAAAAGATTAAACCTAACTATTTCTTCAAAATAATACACTGCGAAGTGATGTCATGTTTTTTTTTTTTTTTTTTTTTTTTAAGTGTGATGTAAATAGTTGATAGTGACTAATTAGAATTACTTATTTATTTATAAATATATAAAAATAATAATAAATTCATTGCTCAGTGAAGAAATGTTAAATAACAGTCTGACATCTGGCGGAAACAGTGAGATGAAAATATTAAACAATAAAGAAGAACTCTGACAAGTTGAAGACCTTTGTATTCTCTTTCTGTCAGACAGCTCTCAGTATAGGCTTGGGGTTGGCCCTGTCAATATATCTACTTGGTTTGATATATTCATAGCTTATTTCTGAATTCAATAAGTAAAAATATACACTCTTAAAATATTTAGATTGTTTTTTATTTCACATCATGTTCTCTAATTTAAATGAGCTGTTGTTTGTACATAAAATACAACAAAATAATTTATATCTTACTGTATTGAAAATATTAAATATACAATTAATAGCCTTTTATATAATAATATATATCACTACTATCTTATAAGTCTATTAATTTTATTAGGTTTAAAAAGTAATTTCTGTGTGTTTTATAACATCATTTAATACTACGACTCTTAGTGTACAATAAAATAATCCATTTCTTTTGGATTTCGCGAGAGGTAGATACGTAGTTTCAGTTCCCGACCTTAAGGTGGCATTAAACGTTGTGTGCGACAACTGGTATCATTGTTCGTCAAATGTTGTTTCGTAATTGAGATGTGTTCGGTTCAAATGAAATAAACTAATGTTTAATATATATCTTCATTTTATATTACAATGTTTTTCATGAATAGCTTATACAGAAAACAAAGCCATCTAATTATATCCAATTAACAAGACAGTAGTACAAAAGCCAGAACTAATAAAATAGTACTGTAATAGGACATCTCAGTAATAAGGTTTTATAGTTTTAGTTTTTGATGTACCATGAAAACCTTAGGACAAAATATAAGAGATAAAAATAACGCATGTAATTACTTTCAATCAACCACCTTAATACATTTCACACATTTGAATTGTTTTTCACTTGCTCAAAACCTTTCCTTATTTTCGTTTTACCATTAGGCTACCTATTACCCATAGACTAATTATCAAAGCAGAAAACTTAGTCAGACGCAGGTCCAGCGCAAGGTTTCTGATAAATCCAGGATTCTAACTTTCAACTAGGCCGTCGATATTATATATTTTGTGGTCTGTTTGTGAAACACTTGTGTTTCATTTAAATAAAATACAATGTAAACCAGCTGTAGTAGCAGTGAATTATCTCGACTTTCTAAGTCGAGAAACCACCTGACTTACTAAGTAAATTATCTCGACTTTCAATTATCTCTCCAAACATGCTTCCTTTTACATTAATTATATGTAGCAGTTATTTAAATACTAACTGAGGTACCTCTGTTCCGTTTCTTTTTATATTAAGTTAAACAAATTTTCAAGTTTGTAGTGGCCACCCCCGACTTGTTGTGTTACCTAGGGAGTGACTTACGTATTCCACATATCTTAAGTTTTATTATGTAATAGCACTAAATTAATGTTTTTGTTAATTTCTTATGTTATCATTTACATTGTTTTAGAAGTTAGGATATTTCCTTATCCAAACTGTACGTAGCCTATATGAGTAATAAATAAGCGGAATAAAGCTTCTTTTGAAATAAAAACAAAACTTAAAATTAGTAGCACAACTATGTTTTTCATTAGAAATCTACCGTAAATAATAATCCTGACGCCTTTGATAACCCGGCCAACAGCTGATCCTTTAAGAAATATGTATAATCATTACATTATTTTTTAAGCATTAGTTGACAGTTTCAGTGGTTGGAGAATTATGTGATTGTGCCCTTTGTTTGCACATATCTTCTAAAAGTATGTGATATTACAATTATTATTATTACTGTCACTATTCATAAAATAAGCGTCCATAAGCTAAGTTAGTTCCAAAAACTCCATCCATACATCTTTAAGCCCCAATAAATTAAATAATTTTTCAATTAGATCTTGGCTGATAAATGAATTTATTACTTACACTAATACATTTCGTTTACAATTATTGAAAAGTGATTGTGATATTGTTACATTAACAGACACTTGGCTGAACTGTTCAATTCAAAATTCAAAACTATTTTCAAGAGAATATACTGTTTATAGACGAGATAGACATCACCAAAATACAGGGAAAGGTAGGGGAGGGGTAGTTTAAAAGCTGTAAATAATAATTCTGGTACTCAGGGAAATAGGCTTTTTAATGATGACAATAAAGAGGATAACATTTGGCCGAAAATGAAATTTTCTAATAAGTATGATTTTGTAGTACTGCTAGTTGTTGTGTATTTTCCCCCTAATTCTCATATAAGTATGAACAATACATTTTTGAAAAAAATTATTTAATTAAGTTTATATATGAGCATATTCTTATAGTAGGTGATTTTAAATACATGTTACAGGTATTCAGTGTCATTTTTTGTCGGGTAATAATACATGTTGTTAGGTAATAAGATAATCGTACTTAGTTCATATATTCTATAGTTATAAGAATTTAATTTTTGGTATTTCACATTCTCACCGAAACCAAGAGAGTGAGAGGGTTATCTGCCCTCAGAATAACCATCACGCCACCTCAAACTCGAGCTCTCATTGGTGGTCTAGAATTACACTCGCCTGAGGCGATGCGAGGCGATGTTTTCGACCCAGACAGCACGACACTTTCGACGTGTAAGCAACTCTCTCGCTTAGTCTCAATGTGTTAGAATGCAAGAAGCTCTCGATGTGCAAACACCTCTCTCGCGTGGTCTCTTTCTCCAACTCACCAATTAGTTTGTGTGCTTTAAATTCTAACTCTCTCTAACTTTGTTACTTTTCTCTAACTTTGTGCTACTTATTCAGACCTTCAAGAACTTCGTTTGTGCGGTACGTTATCGGTCTACTGGACTCTCGAAGCGTTCGTACTTTCACGACTACTCTTCTGTGCTCTAGGACTGTGATCAAGGAAGGTGGACTGGATTACCACAAGTGTCTCCAACTACTCCTGCTGGATTAGTGTTCAACCAAGCTCAGTGGTGAGTTAATTCTCTCTAATCAATTTATTAATCTCTCTCATTAGTTGATTCTCACGTCTGCTCCGGAAGAGCAGTGGTCCTCCGTGCTTATTAGCATTCTCTACTCGCACTCACTCTTTGAACATGTTTGGTCCTACGGGCCGCATCACTTACTGAAAAGTTTTGGTCCTCCGGGCCGGATCAATTGTATCATCCGTAGACAACAGCCATTTATTTGTATTTAATTAATTGTGTTAATTACAACAAAAACTCTAATCAACAAAGAGATTAATTGAACCACTATTATTTCTCTCAATTGAATTGTTAATTCTTAAAACAAAGGAAGCATTTTTTCGACTCAATTGTTTCTTTTACAATCAATCATTATTTTCTACTAATGAAACAGTTGGCAAGGTTAAGTGTTGTGATGTACAGTTCAAGTATCTAAAACCTGTTTTCACCCCCTTGTACTAGATATAGCCGCGCGAGGCGATCAATAACGACAGGAAATTCCAGTGACTCTCTCTCTCTCTCTCTCTCTAAGGTTGAAATGTCAACAACTGTCAAATAAACATTGTTGTTTGTTTACATTCTTGACATGTATTGATTTACTTTGTACGAATTATATTTTTTTTGCTTTTACTTTGTTGCACTAATACAGTAGAGTGTTCTGTATGTTTTGTATGACTGTATTAGAATAATTATTCACTCTATTTTAATAGCAATTTGGACATAGATTTTCTATTCTAACAAGGTTATATGAGATTGTTATTTTTCTCACTTATAAAGTAACATTGAGTGTCCAGCATTAACAGTCAAATAGTAGGCTTTGTCATTAACTATCACAAAGGTATTTATTCATATTTTAATTAGTTCAATCGTAATAATTGATTTTTATCAATCAAGTAATTGTTAATGTATTTTATGTTATACACATCATGTTGTTGTTTTTACTTTGATTTCTTTGAATGGATTATTGTTGTTAGTTATTATTGATTAGTGATTATCATTTTGTCAATTTTCGTTTGAGCATTTTTGTTTAATATTGTTAAATTCAACTATGACCTATGATCTGTTGAATTGAAGTTTGCCACATAACTTAAACGTTTGACTACATTGACAAAAGGTATTTCTTTAGATTTAGTTTTACTTATTCTCTTTTAATGTTTTTATTATTCCTTTGTCATTCATGTTATTAATTACTGTAATTTGTAAAGGAAAATTACTCTTTGAAAAATATTGTTTTTTGAAAACCTCATAAATTGTTTTTCGTCACTCTCTTTGAAACTGTGTTAGTGATTAAAGTTGAGCCTGTATATTATTTTTTAGTTGATAATTATCTCATATCTCAGTGTGTCCAAAATAATTAGCTTGTTTATGCCAAAAATTTATGTTTATGAATTTATGTTTTGGTTCATATCACTGTATTGTTGTCTCTTGTAATTAAATATCGTTTAATTATCTCAACATGCCTCCCAAAATGGGTGAATTTAACAGTTCCATTTACTTACGTGTAACTGCTCTTCTCAAATTGCGTTTTAATAAATTGAAGGGTATTTTAGAAGAATTCTCTACTCAAACTGAATCTCTAACCTCTGTACAAGTAAAACAGCTAAACGCCTTCTCTAATGAAATAAAAATGAAAAAGGCTGATTTTGATAATAACCTTCAACGGGTTTTAGCTCTTGATTCTGACGATGGTGTGTCAGATGAAACTTTATCTTCCGACCAAGATGAAATTGAAACTCTCTTTGCGTATTTGTCAGCAATCATCGAGGTACGTACTCCTCCTGTCGAACCAAAAACACCTAGCTCACTGAGTGAGTAGTACTGTTTCACATTCTGGATCCTCTCTAGTCAGGTTACCAAAAATAGACCTGCAAAAGTTTTCTGGTGACCCACTAACGTGGACAAGTTTTATTAATCTGTTTAATACGACGATTCATCGTAATGCAAGCCTTTCCAGTGTGGCTAAGTTCCAATACTTACTCAGTGTGTTACAAGGTGATGCTTTAACATTAGTAAAAAGTTTAACTCTCTCCGCACCTAATTATCTCGTGGCCTATGATTTACTACGAGATAGATATCACAATACTCACAGGTTACAATCTCTACACCTCAATCAACTCTTAGACTTACCTGCTGTTAGTGCTACCTCTTTGAAGGGACTTCGTCAATTCGTGAACATTTTTACTGAACATTCACAAGCCTTGAAGGCATTAGGATGTGATGTGACTCGAAATAACCCACTTTTATCTGCATTATTGTTGCGTAAACTTGACAATGAGCTCTGTAAAAAACTTGAAAGTGTTCGATCTAATGCGAAATAAGACTTTAGTCCTCACTCTTTACCTAGTGTGGAAGAAATAATAAAATATTTGAACATTGAGTGGTCGCAAACTGAAGACGCTAATATACACAACTTTCCTTTTGGGAACAAAAATATTTCATCACGGTTACAAACTCAACAAAAACACGCTTTGGTAAAAAGGATGAATTCTTTACACAGTGGTGTCTCTATGATCACAACACAAACCAGTTCTCAGTCACAGTCGGGAACTAATAAACACAACGCTTGGCAATGTTTTGCTTGTAATAAAACAGGTCACAAAATATATGCTTGTGATACCTTTAAAAGGAACTCACCTCATGAAAGATATGAATTAGTAAAAAAACACCAACGTTGTTTCTCATGCCTTGGTAATCACAGCTCGAAAGATTGTCAGTCTAAATCAACGTGTCGCAAATGTAACAAGCGACATCATACAATGTTACATTTTGATGTTAATCTCTCTCGTCAGCCCTCTCGGGATAGTCATACGTCCTCTAGACCTCAAGATCAACCTAATGTTACTTCTAGAGATATAGCTACAACTTCATCTCTCTTTGTCTCTTCTGCTGATGTATTAAATTGCTCTGCCCAAAATAGCTCTAGCTCTCTCTCTTCATATAATTACACGGTGTTACTCGGTACAGCTTTAATTAAGCTAACCACCTCTCAAGGAATTTCTCATGTTTTTAGAGCATTACTTGACATGGGCTCTATGTGTGAACTTCTCTCTGAACGTGCCGCTAATATCTTGAACGACAAGCGACATGCTTCAAATCTAAAAATATCTGGACTCGCTCAAAACTCCTCCTCTACAAAGGGAGCAATGTATCTAAATTTGGAAACGCTCTCTGGCCACACATTGGCCAACAAACATCAGTTTCACATTTTAGATAAAATCTCCGTGGATTTACCACGCACTCGTATCGCTTCTGATGTGTGGGACAAGGTCAAGCCTTATACACTCGCTGACCCTTCCTTCCACTTACCTGGTGGCATTGATGTATTAATAGGTAGCTCTCTATTACCTCTAATTCTTACTCAAGAGAATTATTCGCTTGGGCCTCACATGCCTCATGTGATAGGCACACACTTCGGCTACATACTCATGGGTCAAGATCCTTATGCTTCGACTACGGATGCTGCGGTCAACTTCTCAATATCTCTTCTGTCTACTAGTGATGATCTCTTGCACTCATCTTTACAACGATTCTGGCAACAAGAAGAAGCACCACCCATCAGTGTTAAATCACAAGAAGAGATCACTTGTGACGAATACTTTGTAAAGACTCATACTCGTGACTCAACTGGTCACTATGTTGTGCGACTTCCGTTCAGAACGGATCCCTCTGCTCTTAGCCTCTCTCGAGGTACTGCTGAAAAGCGTTTACTGTCTCTTGAACAAAAATTTAACGCACAACCTCAGTTTGCTCAGCTTTACCGCTCTTTCATTTCTGAATATCGAGCTCTCGGTCACATGATCAAAATAGACCATGTTGATGACATCCCTCACTATTATCTCCCTCATCATGGTGTATTGAAAGACTCTAGCAGTACAACAAAACTTAGGACTGTGTTTGACACCAGTAGCAACACCAGTTCTGGTTACTCTCTCAATGATATTCTTTTCACCGGTAGAAAGTTACAGACTGATATTTGTGACATTATTTTGAACTTCCGGTCTCATAAAATAGTGTTTTCATGTGACATACGCCAGATGTTTCGTCAAATAAAAATCCATCCTGACGATCAACATTTTCAACTCATTTTATGGCGTGATGATCCTTCCGCAAAAATATCCACATTCAAACTCACCACTGTCACCTACGGGATGAACAGCTCTCCATACTTAGCAATTAAAACTCTGACTCAACTTGCGGAGGATGAAGGTGCTGACTTTCCTCAGGCAGCTAACTCACTACGTCATCATACCTACGTGGATGATATTGTCACTGGTGCAGACTCCGTGGAGGCGGCTCTTGAACTTCAAGACCAGCTCATCCAACTCTTAGGTCGTGGCGGCTTCGAACTTCGGAAGTGGGCGTCCAACTCCAACCAGCTCCTCGACAGGTTCCCTTCGGAACATCTAGAGACTCCTAGTTTCTTGCAAGAAGCACAACTTCATCAGTTCTCCATCCTGGGTATGCACTGGTCCCCTGAGGAAGATTGCTTTCGCTATTCTTTTCAATATCAAACAGATAAATTAACCAAACGCTCTGTATTAAGCCTCATTGCAAAATTGTACGATCCCTGCGGTTTTCTAGCTCCATTAATCATGGTAGCTAAATGCTATATGCCACTCCTATGGGCTCAAGGCCTAAAGTGGGACGATTCTCTCCCCCCTGATCTCGCCGATAAATGGCAATTATTCATTAATGACACTAGTCGTTACCTCTCTCAACTCAAGATGCCTCGAGCATTTCCGCTAGCCCACGCTAATGTAATTGAATTACACGGCTTTTCTGATACCTCAGAATGTGGTTATGCCGCAATAGTGTATTTCCGCTGTGAATCTTCTAGCGGAGAAGTGACTGTGAGACAAATTTTGTCAAAAACTCGTGTGGCCCCTCTGAAACGGGTGACCCTGGCTCGTTTAGAACTTTGTGGAGCTCATCTTTTGTCCAAGCTAATTAATTATTGCCTTAGACAGTTTTCTCATCTCAAGATGAATGAACTGACACTTTAGTGTGACTCTTCGGTAGTGCTCACGTGGCTACAAACACCCACCTACCGTTTAAAAACTTTGTAGCAAATCGTGTCGCTCAAATTCAAGAAATTATTCCTGGTCATCATTGGCGACACATTAAAGGTACAGACAATCCAGCCGATTGTGCTTCCCGAGGTGTTCTTGCATCTCAACTCATCACCCACCCACTGTGGTGGCATGGTCTCTCATGGTTAAGTCTATCTAAGCCTCACTGGCCGATTCCTAACTTCACACCAATAGAACTTCAATCTGCGGATGACATCAAGACTACACCTCTTAGTGTGCTCACTATAACTGGTCCCACAGAGTGGGAAATACTCTCTAAATATTCCTCATGGACAAAACTCATAAGGGTATTAGCATACGTGTTACGTTTTGTTAACTTGTGCCGATCAAAGAAAGAAAACTCTGGTCATTTACGCATCAGTGAACTGAATGACGCTGAAGTAGTTACTTTTAAACTAGTACAACGTTCAGCATTTAGTGAGGACATTAAATCACTGAAGAAAGACTCTGCGTGCTCCACTCACCTACGTAAATTGAATCCTTATCTGGATTCTGATGGTCACTTCCTGATTGGTGCTCCTCTGGCTGCCCTACCAGAACCCGATCTCTCTGATGTTCCTACCAATCGACTTCGCCATTGGCAACTAGTCCAGGCCTTTCACCAACGCATCTGGCATCGCTGGCAATTGGAATACCTCCACTCTCTTCAACAACGTTCCAAATGGAGCACTCCCCAGGAGAACCTCAAAATTGGAGATCTCGTCTTTGTGCAATCCCCGACACCACCTCTTACCTGTCCTCTTGGACGTATCACTGACGTTCACCCTGGACCTGATGGCACTGTGCGAGTGGTCACAATCAAGACGCCTTCAGGGACTTAAACTCGACCTGCAATCAAGGTCTTTCTCTGCCACTAAACTAGGTGGACTCTTAACCTCTAAGAATTTAGTATAACTTAATAATAAGCTCTTTGTCATGTAACTCATCACCCTTTATATGTTGTGTGTAATCTTTTCATTTTCTCTCTATATTGAAGTTTATAACTTCAAGGTGGCCGGTATGTTAGGTAATAAGATAATTGTACTTAGTTCATATATTCTATAGTTATAAGAGTTGAATTTTTGGTATTTCACATTCTCACCGAAACCAAGAGAGAGAGAGAGAGGGTTATCTGCCCTCAGAATAACCATCACGCTACCTCAAACTCGAGCTCTCATTGGTGGTCTAGAATTACACTCGCCTGAGGCGATGCGAGGCGACGTTTTCGCCACAGACAGCACGACACTCTCGGCGTGTAAGCAACTCTCTCGCTTAGTCTCAATGTGTTAGAACGCAAGAAGCTCTCGATGTGCAAACACCTCTCTCGCGTGGTCTCTTTCTACAACTCACCAATTAGTTTGTGTGCTTTAAATTCTAACTCTCTCTAACTTTGTTACTTTTCTCTAACTTTGTGCTACTCATCCAGACCTTCAAGAACTTCGTTTGTGCGGTACGTTATCGGTCTACTGGACTCTCGAAGCGTTCGTACTTCCACGTCTACTCTTCTGTGCTCTAGGACTGTGATCAAGGAAGGTGGACTGGATTACCACAAGTGTCTCCAACTACTCCTGCTGGATTAGTGTTCAACCAAGCTCAATGGTGAGTTAATTCTCTCTAATCAATTTATTAATCTCTCTCATTAGTTGATTCTCACGTCTGCTCCGGAAGAGCAGTGGTCCTCCGTGCTTATTAGCATTCTCTACTCGCACTCACTCTTTGAACATTTTTGGTCCTACGGGCCGCATCACTTACTGAACACATGTAAACAACTTTTGTTTTTTATCCAGCTGTATAATTAAGTTTGTAAGAATAATATTTTAAACATGCATGGGTGTATTCTATATTTAGCACTTATCGATTTAGATAGTCTGAGTGTAAACAAAGAGGATGGCCTACTAGTAGGAATATATATATACACCATCCACCATTTGTTGTAACATTTAACGTCTTAAAAAATGTAATTTTTTGGATTCCTGGATGATTAAATTAAAGGAAGAATTCGAGATCCTTTTCAGATTTGTTTTTCATCCTCATTTAATATATAAATACTTTTAAGAATGTTTAACGATATTAGACTAATGCGAATCTGCTCATTCAACTATTCAGTACTTGGCATATTAAGAATTAAACTAATTGTATCCAGATAGATTAATTTTTAAATTTAAACCACAAGCACGTGTCTTTGTTTTGATGGTTTATTTCGAGTACGGTTTTAGTCACTGAGGTAAAAAGAAAGATTTAAAATACTCATTATGAGCAGTTAAAAAGTGTTATATTAATTTTATTACAGTATTTATATGTGTATATTAACAGTTAAAAAGCTAATTTAAAGAAATAGCTGCTCTAAAATGTTGTATTTCAAGAATCAAGCGAATCCTTCCGGAATAATTAGTTGCTAAACACGTGAAGGGACTTTGCTCAGAGCTACCTCGTTAATGTATTCCCGGCTTGTCTCTCGTAACTCGTGATTTCCCAAGACAATGAGATTGAAGCTTCCATAGCTTGTATTTACGAGGGGTGCAACTATTTACACATTACAATTTATGTTGCTAGGTCAACATATATTATTAACTAATATGTAAATTATTTCTTGGTTTAATTTATGCATTAGACCATTTGCCCATTTGCATTCTTTTTGTCATAGAGTTGATAACATTTGATGACGCTATAAATAAACACAACGGTAAGTTATCAAAAACCTAGGCTATATGAAAGTAACTTTTTTACAATCGTGATTTTATACAAGGTAAGATAGAGAGGGAGAAAGATTTTCTTTCTAACGGGGTTTCCGGGGACTGGTTTTTAGTTTCCCTTATTCATATAAGGAGCCGTCCTGCCTAACCCATAGTATTCAGTGGAATTATTGATATAAATATTCTTAATTTTTTCACTTTGTAGTTTCTAAAATCGGCTAACCTAAAACAAACATATAACCAGGACTAAACCTTTCTCATTATTTCATTGCAATAAATAGTATAATCATCTGCACTTTAACCGATACTGATGGTGGTATTGCAGTACTTACTCATATTATGATCCTCCAAGAGACAAACATTTTTGGCTATTTTTTTCCAAACATCATTATGCATTTTTGTCATTTTGATGAGATAAACTCCTATATGTCGCTAGTGATTTAATACATACATTTGGCCGGACAAATTTTAGTTGAGGCCTTATAATGGCATCAGAATTTTTTCTTTGAACCCAGTTTAAAAATCTAAAAATGTATTTTTGTACTTTAATTTTTGCCAATTCTTATTTAAATTGCAAATTCCACGAGGATTTCATATGAAATTTGTATCAAAGAGGAATTAAGAGACTCGGTTGAGAATTCATTTAGTACGTTAGCTAGAAATAACTGTACAGTATCCCTCGAGGATCGCCATTAAAAATCGTTTTGCATTTTTTTTATTTATTAATACATTTAGTTTTACAGCATTGGCCTCACCAAGTTTGTTGTAACTTGTCGGTGAGGTCCATTATAACATTTAATAAATAACTCTATTTAAAAATTATCAAAGTAATTGTGGTGGTTTAGGGCGGCACTACAATGTTATAACTGGTTTGGCAGTACAATGAAAGTGAAAGGTGGGACGTGCCGGCCCCAGATGCACTGCCAAGTTGAAATTAACAATTGAATTTTTCATGCAACAACAGGTTTATATTTTGGAATCCTGACTATTTCCTTTCTTGATTTTAATGTCAGTTGTTCATCATCAGCCTACTAACAAACTTGGCAAGTTTGTTCGTTTACGAGTTACATGACGCGTGATCCGTGGCCGACACTGCCCATCACACAACCTGTTGTCTTTCCAATTTAATATCTTACAATACAATAAACACTAAATTTACTATATTACATTTTGAATACCTACTATACATATAAATTAAATTCAAAATCACCTGTTACATTAAAATATGTTCATTTAGAGAATTAGTGTAAGTGCAGTGCATAAGTGCCCTGAAGCTGGAATCATTGAAATTCTAGGATTACAAGTACAGGTAATTGTTTTCATTTTCAGTTCTGAATTATGTAAGCCATAAAAAAAACTCTCTTAAACTCTGCATGATAAGATATGTTTTCTATTTCTTCAGGTAATAAATTATAAAGATAAGGAATAATGAACTCTGGGAGTCTTCGCCCATAGTTTGTTCTGGGGATTGAGGTAACATATTTTTTAATATGTCGAGTTTCAAAACTCCTGTTGTTAGGTGTTTTAAATTTACTATTTTTAAAGTTATCTAATATAATTTTTAATTCATACATACCTTTCGGTGTCAGTTGTCTCATGAAACTGAATTCATTAAAATTTATATTGCCATTTACATACTGAATTTCGTCACCATATAGAGTTCGCAGACATTTCTTTTGCAGATTTATTATCTGTTTTAAATGGTTCTTTGCTGATGTCCCCCAGACTTATATTCCATATCTCAACAATGATTCGAAAAAAGCCTTATATATTGTATTCTTAACCAGAAGTGTTGCTTTATTTTTCAATCTATACATTATCGCAGTGCATGGCGTAAGTTTTTTATGTAGTGACACTATATGTTCTTTCCACGTCAGTTTATTGTCTACCATTAATCACAAATATTTGGTAACGTTTACTACTTTAATATCTTCACATTGACACTGCTTCTCCCCATGTAAACAATTACAGTTATGAAGTTTAATATTGATTTCTTTTTCAATCTTAATATTTTTTGATGTATATGCATTAAATTATTGTTCTGTCTATTTATAATCAATCTATTATCATGAGCCCATTTAGTGAAAACTTTAAAATCTCTCTGTAGCTTTTCCTCTGCTAAATGTACATACCTATCTTTTGCTATGATAAGCACATCATCTGTAAAAGCCCATATGTGGCTTTTATATATCCTGTTTAACACGTCATTCATATAAATTATAAACAGAACAGGCCCTAGCTGACTTCCTTGTGGAACACCATATTTAATATAATTTTCGTCACTTATAGTGTTTAATGCTTTAATGGCAAGTTTTCTACCACTAAGATAGCTCTTGAACCATCTTAAATAGTGGCCCCTCACTTCTATCTTGCTCAACGCCATAATAATACAGTTATGTTCCACTGTGTCAAACACCTTTAAAAAATTAATAAATAAGGCCAGACCATGCTCTTTGTTGTTCATAATTCTATTAGCTACATTTGAAAATTCCTGTAACGCCATTTCTGTACTGCAATTCTTTCTAAATCCATATTGTTTATCATTAAGTATATAATTTTCTGTTAAATATTTATTTAGACAGTCTAATACATATCTCTCGATTATTTTACCTAAAGAAGTCAAAATTGCAATTGGACGATAATTCTAGTATTCCTTCTCACTTTTGCTTTTATAAATTGGTCTTATCAGTGACTTTTTTAAGCTGTTAGGGAATTGTCCTTGTGAAATTGATTCATTCACCAGTTTGCTTAGAGGTTCGCTGATTTCATCTACTATCTCCCTCATATCCTCCATTCGTATCCCATCGTCACCAGGAGATTTGTTAGTTTTCATTGTAAGTATTATTGATTTTATCTTATTTTGTGTTATCTTTGGTATATACAAATTATATATCGGTTCATTATTATATTCATACGCTTCATCATACCTGTCTTGTTCTAACGTTTTGTGTACACAATCATGCTTTAAGCATTCTATACCTTCAATAAAGAATTGAGCAAAGCCATTTACAATTTCATCTTTCTTCATCGGTTTCCCCAAAGCAGTTTCGATTGTTGAATCAATACTGTTTTTTTATCCTCTACTTAGTAAACAGTTAATATTCTCCCATAATTTTCTCATTTATTGATATTTTTTTCAAAACATTGTTGGTAGTATCGATTTTCCTTCTCTTTATATAATCGTTTAGCCTATTTCTTATTAGCTTGTATAAATTCCTATAACTGTTATTTGTGGGGTCCCCTTTCCACAGTCTAAAAATTCTATCTATTTCTCTGATTAAGTAGTGTGAAAACGTCTGCAACCTCAATAACAAAGGATTTCCTGGTTTCAACCTTAGATGCCTTTAAAAAGGAAGTTTTCAGTGAGCTGCAGGCTTATAACAAGGAGTTTAAGGACTTCAAATCTTCCTTGAATTTTGTCTCTGAAAAATTGGATGGTGCTACCGAGCTAATGAATAAAATGAATGAGGAGTTGAAGAATGCTAGGGAGGAAAGCCGGTGCCTGCGCGAAGAAAATAAAGCGCTGTGGAACACAGTTGAAGACTTGGAGATCCGGATGAGAGATATTGAGCAGTACTCGTGGATCTCTAACATCGAGATTAGTGGCGTTCCTCAGTCGGATAATGAGAACATTGAGCTGATCAAGCTTTGCAAAATGTAATGAAACATACCATAGTGGCGGAATAATAGCATTTATACGCGATACAATTAATGTTAGAGATAAGTGTATGACCATGTAATCTGCGGATATTTTAGTTTTGGAAGTAAAAATAAGAAATTCTATTTTTAATATTATTGGTATATACAGACTTCAAAACTACTCAGAATATAATTTCATACAAGAATTAGAACCATTATTAAGTCAACTTGCAACTAATTCAATATTTCTAGGTGACGTCAATATTTGTTTAAAAAAAGACAAACCAGAAGTAGAAGCTTACATGTCCTTAATGTACAATAATGGATTTGCTTCCTTTATTAATAGTTTTACAAGAATATCCTCAGACCTATCTTCATGTATAGATCATATTTTTGTACGACATAAAGACCTGCATAAATTTATATCAGGAGTTTTTCACCTCAATATTACAGATCATAGTTTAATTACAATAGCAATAAAAGATGATATAACAACTGATTTACTAAAAAATAGTTCTTCTACAACATCTTAAGAAAAAATAAAGGTCGAGTCCGTTAAAAGCATTTTAGGTAATTATAATTGGGAAAACTTATTTAAAGAAAATAATGTAAACAGTGCATTAAATACATTTTATAGCATAATTGAAAATGCCCTCCTTTTAAGTAAAGAGACAAAAAAGGTTAGCTATAAATATCAAAAAGCAAAATACAGGAGTCCTTGGATTAATGAATACCTACTAAACAAAATTGAAAAAAGAAACAAAACAGCAAAATTAAAGAAAAAAAGCCATATGACCTAGAGTTTAAAACATACTTTAATAATTTTGTACATAAACTTAATATGGATAGTAATAAAGCTAAAGACAACTATTACTCAAATTTATTTGAAGCATGTAATGGTAATAGTTCTCAACAGTGGAAGCTAATCAACAGTTTAACTGATAAGAGAGATAAGCAGCTGATAACATGTGTGCAGGACAAAGACGGTAACAATGTGGAGGATCCACAACAATTAGCTGATTTGTTCAACGACTATTTTGTCGATACTCCATTATCACTGGTGGCCGGTTTGCCCGACACTGGTGGTGTGGAACCCTCTGGTTGTGTTTATCAAACAAACAGCATGTTCCTGTATCCAGTATGCGAGCAAGAAGTACTAAAAATAATAAATTCATTGAAAAACAAAAAATCTGTTGGCTGCGACTCTCTTTCAGTTGAGCTCATAAAGAAAATTGCCCCAGAAATAAGTTATGTATTATCTCACTTAATCAACACTAGTTTTTTGACAGGACAGTTTCCCTCCAAACTTAAGCAAAGTATCGTTGTACCAATTTTTAAGAAGGATAGGCGAGATTTACTGTCAAATTATCGGCCGATTGCCTTGTTGTCGGTGCTATCCAAGGTATTCGAGCGAGCTATGAAAATACGGCTATTAGAATTTTTAGATACCCACAAATGTTTTAGTCCAAAACAATTTGAATTTACTAAAGGAAAAGGTACGGACTCAGCAATCAGAGAGTTTACAGAAGGAGTTTATAAAAGCTTTAACAATAGTGAAAAAACATTGGGAATATTTATAGATTTTTCAAAGGCCTTTGATCTTGTCGATCATAAAATTCTACTGAACAAATTAGAAATCGCAGGAATTAGAGGTATTCCCTTAAAATGGTTCAAAACATACCTGATTGGACGCTCTCAACAAGTTTGTATTTAAAAAATATTAAGTCCGACTAGAAATATAACGAAAGGTGTCTTACAGGGGTCCGTGCTTTCTGCTCCTCTCTTTCTAATATTTATAAACAGTTTACTGAATATCCCAATGCGCGGGAAAATTAGTGCGTTCGCTGATGATATCACGCTCCGTTATAAAAACAAGCATTGGGAGCATAGGAGCATAGGAGTATTTGGATAGATTTGAATGAAGATCTAAAAACAATTCGAAATTGGTGCAACAGTAATAAAATGATAGTTAACGCTTCAAAAACAAAGCTCATTAACTTTGATCTAAGAGGTTTTTTCCTTTGACTTAGATCTACGATTCTATATAAGTAACGACTGTTACCAACCCAATCAAAATTGCAACTGTGTCGAAATTGAGCAAGTTGGACAAACTAAGTATTTAGGGGTTTACCTAGACGAGAAGTTGTCATGGAAACCTCACATTTCACAGTTGCAAGCGCAACTACGAAAAAACATCAGAAAATTCTATTTCTTAAGAAATATTTTAAATCCAAACCTCTTGCGCGGTCTTTACTTCACACTAATAGATTCAAAATTAAATTATGCAATAGAAAACTGGGGAGGTACCGACAAAGTTTCCATAAAACCATTAATTGGAACACAAAATTATTTCGTTCGGATAGTAACTTTTCAATCAAAACGTGTTTCTGCTCTTGCATTGTATGGCCAGGTAAAGATTTTTCCCTTAACTCACCTATTTGTATACAAAGTTTTGAAAGTTTTTTTATAACAGAAGTGGAAATTATGGGGTTGAAAGAGCATATAATAAAACAAGAAGTGCAGCCCTTGGCCTCCACACCCATCCCAAACGTAATAAAACTATTTTCAAAAAAAGCTTTGTGTTTTTAGCATCAAAATTTTAAAATCAACTGCCAAACTTCATTAAAGTCAATAATAAAACATGTAAACAATTTTAAGCTAAGGTTAAGCGATGGTTGCTCACCAAAGACGATGTTAACGATTTATTTTACATTATGTCATGAGTGGTTAACTAAAAATGAGTTTTGTTTTTGCTCTTATATGGGAAAGAGAAATTATTTAGTTTTGCTATGGATTGTAAGAATATAACTGTATAGATTACTTTGTTTTGTTATGTTATTTAGTTTTATAAGTAGAATAGTACAATAAGAAGTGAATGGTCTTGTTCAGAGTGATGAGTGATAACGTGAGTCATGTGTAGCGGGTTTTAAGGGCTGCGGTGCCGTCCAGTCCAAATATCACTGATAAAATCATAACTCTGACTGAATAACCTACCCATTGTAGTATTTTGTTTGTGCTAGCCATCACTACCTGATAAGATGGCTAGTAATTCCACCATATAACTGTAAAAATTGTGAAAATATTTTTGGAATAAAAATATTTCTATTATTAGTTCATTATTATTTATTATTATTATTATTTATTAGTTCACTCTTTGATAGGGCATTTTTTATATAAACGGCTTTGCTCGTGGTTTCCCCCACCTTGCTTTTTACTTATCGGCCTAGAGCAGATTTTATAATTTTTAATAAACTTACCGATTATTTCTTCAAATCCCTTGTTTACATCCTTGTACATCCTTGTGTTCATAGGACAAAATGTCCTTGCAAAATGTAATCATACTAAATCTTACAGTAGCTGTGTTAACAAACATAACCATACCTCCTCCCTTCTTATCATGTCTGAGCATAAATACCTTTGTATAACAAGCAATGTTAAAAAAGTTTACTTTACATTCATCACAGGCAATTTCAGAAAGAATTATTACATCAAAAGGCGTATTATTATGAAATAGCTGCAATTTAAGTGTATCCCAATGTTTACCTAGTGACCTAATGTTTAGGTAGAATATGCTAATACCTAGCCTATTTGCATTAAATTCCTTGCTCCAATCTTTCATATCATAATAGCTATAAAAGAATAGTCGCTCATCTTTCATATTAACTTCCATACCAAATTAGATAGTAATATATTAATAACCAAAGACAATATAATAACAACAATAAAATATGCAACACAAAACTAATCAAACCACTTCCAAGAATAACTAGGCTTATACAACTATTAACCAAATAATCTCTAAAAATATAGGTAGCTTTAAATATAAATTAAATGATAAATATAATAAAGTACCCTTTTATTCATTTTTATAAAAATATATTACCGGTTTCGGCCCTTAGGCCATCTTCAGATAGTAATAATATAACCATTAAATATAAAAGGGTACTTTATTATATTTATTATTTAATTTATTAAAATAGTAGCCCTAACGTGAACTAGTTTATAACTTTAAATATATTCATTAAATAATAGAAATAGTAACAACCGCAACAAAATTACAAAATAAACTCCAACAAAAAGGCTAACAGTAAACAAATATTCAATAATGACACCAATAACAATAAACCATATACTAAATAAACCATCACAGTGAATACAATATAAGTTAAACCTTCAACCCTCATAGAAAGGTAATTGTAAACATCAAAATCCTAAACAAAAATAGATAAATTAAGAAATATACAAGTAAAAAACATAAAGAACCAACACCTAGAACCAGTCAATGCACTGGTTAGTACACCAGCAATAGAGGAATGAATTGGCTGCCTTAAATTAGGCCTAAGAATATGTTTTATTATGGTTCGGTTTTGCATGTTATCTAGGCCTACTTAATCTTGTTCAAGTCACAAGCTTTCTTTATAATGATAACATTCCTGTCATTTTCACTCCTCCTTGCTAGTATACGACCGCCTCTAAACCACACAACAGAGTAATTATAGTTGTAGCTCTAAGTTTGGCTTCACTCAGCAACAGTCTATAATGTGGACTTAAGTTTTCATTGAAATATCTTTTATTCAACCTAGCCTTCCTGCCGTTGTTCAACAAAATGTCTCTTTTGTTCTTTGAGTAGAACTGAACAATAACTGTTGGGGGCTTACCGTCTTTTCTGGGCTGAAGGCGATGTACCTGATGGAAATCAGAAGGGTTAAAGTGTACCTTGATGTCACCTGCCAACTTCTTCATGACTTGTATCATGTCTTCATCTTTAGGGTCGCATTTTGGTTCTAGATCATTTATTTCTAAATTAAGCCTTATACAGTATATCTCGCTGTACATCTAGGCTACTAACCTCACTTTGTTCCTCCTGGCTGGTAGTTTAATTTGATTTATCACCTGAGTCAACATATTGCGTAACGGATGCCTTTTTATTTTTCCGACCGCTTGAACAAAGCCACGAAGCTTGTCTGGAAACACCCATGTTGTTCCAAGTTGCCCTCTTTACACTACAGTGTCGAAATGAAGGCCATTGCCACATCAAGAACAGACTGCAAATTCTCCAATTTTAGGTAGTTTCTCCTTACAACTGCTACAAATGTCAAGTGCCACATTTAAAACAATATTATTAAATGAACAATACAATAAATGTAAATACTTTGAAATTATTCAGAAAAATTTAAAAATATTCCATAAATGCAAGAGCACAAAATACAGGCTGTCCGCCCAAGCAAACCACCACAGAGTCTGGCTCAATGTACATTTCAACTCCTAATGAGTCACCACCAGGTGTGCATACAAATTAGTAAAATTACAAACAAAAATAAATAAATAAAAAACAATTATCATATGTAAAATATTCAAAGTGGCTTTATGATCGACGTACAACCCACTTTATAAAATTATGGGCACTCAAGGCACAATATATAATTAAGTGGAATATTGTAAATTGAATAAGGACAATATTCCACCAAATTATGTATTGCAAATTTAAGACCAGCTGTGAATACTTATAACTACCAACACATAACCAACAGTTATAATTATTTTATTCACACATTTATAACCTTGTGTTTATTTGACGTATATAACTATTGTATAACTATTGTACATACATGACTTATATGAATTTAAAATGTACATGGTAGAGATAAATTAAAAAAAAATTTTGCCGATTAGTACTGTGATATCATGGGGATTAAAAATGCACATGTCAATAAATTAGAAATCGGCATTCAATGAAGCAAGTCATTTTGTTCGTAAGTGGAACTTTATGGCAACTTTCCCATCTTGGTGTCAGGACTGAATAGTACATTTCTTGGTGTTTTATCCTTCATACTCAAAGAGAACTCAAATAGTTTTACTCTTTCTTAAAGAGATGGTATTTGTTGTTGTAGATTGCAGTTCATGGAAGACGAAATAGATCCGTGACCTAAAACCAGGTAGTGAGTGTTACCTGACGTCTCAGGATATGGAACTCGTAGACGGAAACCCTTACTTCATTTCACTCGATCAGCATTATTCTGACTCGACATTATTTAAAGTAAAAAATACAGTTGAGTTTTACACTGTTCAGGTTATCTTTTGTATTCTATCGTTGTAATCATCCTGCGTTATACCTTGTTAGAGCATTTTAGACACCGGAATGTAAATTATTGATTAAAAAATTATTGATATAATTTAAACGTTGAACTAATGATACGTGCTCGCTGTTGAATTGTAAACTTGAATTTTTCTAAAAATACTGGCGATAGTATGTTCTAATAATTGAGTTGTGTTGAACAGTATCATTTGGAAATTAATTGCAGAAAAAAGTGCTTAATTAATTGAAAAAAAAATAATTAAATCATAAAATGTAGTATTGATTAATTTAGTACCATTCATTCACACATACCTACAATTTTGCCCATCCGAAAATAGCACACCTTACCTAACCCACCCCAGTCATCTGATCATGATAATAGTCTTTCAATGCGGCCACAAAACCAGTTCGGCTATAACTTCTCATCTCTTTGAGAGGCGATCTGCATTGGCCGGCGTTGTCCCCGGATTTAACCCCCTGGGACTAATTTCTATGGGGTTACAACTAACGTCCTAGGACCCTTAATGAATTGAAGAATAACACATACCCGTAGATAGCTGCAGAGATTTCAAATTCGACTGAGACAGAGAGTTCAAAATAATGGACGCTATTCACCTGACATAATTTTTAAAATCATTTGAACATAAATTTACAATGTTGTTATGATATTATGATAATTTCATAATGAAATATGTATTTGTACGTATTTTGTTTTTCTTGAGTAACCAAATGAGCAAGTTCCTCTGCCTCTATATATATACCGGTGTCCCTGAACTCTGTGAGGATCTTTTTAGGTATTGATTGTGGGTCAAAAACAAGACATAGTATCATATAAAAAATCCAAATCACCTCCAGTACCTGTAAAGCCGCAATTTTGTATTTTTTACTAATTATTTTTAATTTAAAAAAATACTTAATCTATAGAGTTTAAATTTTGTATACACATTATTAAAACACATTTATTAGAAATACAAAAATAAGTTTTATTCAAATTTTAATGAAAAAATGTTGGCACTTTGAAATGTTTGATCCTTAATTAGGTTACAAATACAAAACTGTTCGGAATAAAAAAAAATACATGTATACTAGAATTTTTGTAAATTCTAGGTTGGTGGACTTGTTGAAGGTGCTACAATTATTCAAGAAAAAAAGAATTTGCTGCTGTACGCCAGTTACTTTCCAATTGTTTTTTCCTTTGCAATCATATGAGAGGACAATCATTAGAGCATCGTTTGTAATGTGAAAATAAATTTAATTAAAGATCCAATTCATAACATTTTAAAAGTTATTAGGGAACAAACCTTTTATAGTGCCGCCATTTTGAATATATTTTTAAAATACTTTTGATGTTTTTATTACAGTAAGACAATGGGTTTAATAATGTGTACATCAAAGTTGAACTCTATAGATTAAATATTTTTAAAAATAACAAAATAATTAGTAAAAAATACAAAATGGCGGTTTTACGGGTACCGGAGGTGATTTGGAATTTTTAAATATGATATTATGACTTATTTTTTACCCACAATCAATGCCTAAAAAGATACTCAGAGAGTTCAGGGATACCCTGTATTATATAAAATTAAATCACGTTGTAGAACGTACTTAAATCTAATAACGGTTCAAACTGTGCATAAATAATAGCTAAACACGAGCAGAGAATTCCCAATCTGATAATTCCTTCATAACAAGCTTTATTAATGTATTCTGAGCTTGTCTGTCCTGTAACTTGTAATTTCCCCAAGATAAATGAATTAGATATTTAAAGTTGGTGAATATATATTATTATGCTGAGTTGGATTCCACTTATTTATAAATTTATAAAATCATTAGTTTGATCACAAATCTGTAATTTCAAGGCAGATAAACGTATGAACCACCATACACAGATGAATATAAATAAAATATTGTCTTTATAGTTTTGGTTCAATTTATTATCGTTTTACTCCTTAAGGACTTTTCTACCTAAGATAGTTTTAGTAGCTCTGTGATATATACAGTATATAGTGAGTTAAAAGTAAGCTTTAAAAATCTTACTATATCTATTATATACATTTAGAGTTAATATAACATTCAGACACATAACATGTTTAAAAAAATTATAAACTACTACGTTAATTTTTTAATGAAGTTATTTTCTCCTTACATAGCTGGCGATATAATTTACATCCTTAATAAACTGTAGATGTATACTGAATGCACACAACTATTATAAACATATAATAGGTTAGCTAAACAACTGAAATAGTTGCTTTTACTATTTCATGGATGAAATATAATTGTGATTACACCCTTAATGAAACAAGTAATATATTTCCTGACTTCGTCTACTTCTATTGTATATTTTAGTATAAATAATAATAGTTAATTTAATACTAGTAAACGTTAGTATACAAATATTAAAATTATATATATGTTTATTTCTTCAACATTTTTACTTGACACTAAAATTTGATGCCCCCTATACATACTAAAAATATTTTCATTATTTGTTCAAAATCAATAAAAAAATGTGTTGAAAAAAGTTTATCATCACTGATTTACATAGAGTTAACTGTATTAATATTCGTGCATTTAATATATTTGGTCTTTATATCTAATGTTTTATAATGGAGTACAAATATAAATTCAATAAGTATCTTGAGCTTAAAACAAAAATATTTAGTTTGCAATAAAAAAAAAAAAAAAAAAAAACCAATAAAAATTAGAACAAATAGGCTGAGCTAAGTACAATAGTTTTAGTTAAAAATACATCCCTTGCTTACATCCATTTACTACTGTTTTAGAAAAGAAAACTTATATATATATATATATATATATATATATATATATATATATATATTATTTATTTCTAGCGTTTCATAGTACAATAGTAGATTTCATTAATAAATACGTTGAGCTTAAATCTAAAATATTTACTTTACATTTAAAGTACAAAATTTCAGTTGACAATTTTGAACTATAGCAACTTTTACATCAATCATGAGGTCACGCATAAGCAAACTTAAAATTATGTAGGAGTAGTTACAATGCTAATTATTGAAGTACATGTAGGGCAGCTCAACACATTGTTCTGTTCAAGCATGCAGTGTTGCTATTGAGTTCCTGTCATAGATCGTATATAGGTCATTATATATTTTACATGCGATCCCAGCAGATGTGAGAACGTTGTGACAATCCACTTTGGGCGAGACTATGTTTTGTTACTGTTGCCATATTGCTCCCGCTTCTTAATTTAAATTACAAGTATATATAGTGGAGGCTTTAACAACAATACAACTGTCTCATCGTTTTTACCCAGATTGATGAGATAGAAAGAGGTAAAACTATTTTATATTATTACATTTGTTTTTTATTTCTATTAAGTTTTATGCTGTAATAAAATGTCTAAACATTTTATTTTAAAGTATTATTAAAACTAATAACACGTTTAAGTAAATAGAATTATAATTTAAAGAATAATGTTTTAATGATCATAATAAAACTACAAATTTAGTTATAACAAGTATTGATAAAACCAAAGGATTTCCTGTTGGTTTGTGAGAACGATTATCGTCCAGCGATATAGGTTGGCTTGTTATCTGCGTTCCCTTATCGTGTAGGCCTAAGTTGAATAAAGTCCCAGTCTATTGGTTTGGTAGGGCCAACTTCCTCCACCTTTATCAAAATAGTATTGGATATTCTTATTTTATTTCAAATGTCACAAGAACATTCGTGGATTTATCTTATAAATAATCGTTAATTTATAAGTTAATTCGAAACTAAAATTAAATTTCTTTATTGGATTGAGTTAGGAATGTAAAGTTATCTCTCATATAACTCTAGATCAATAAAGAATTCTTTATAATCAAACATTATATAGACATTATGTATAAGGCATTATGAACTGTTATATTTTTTAATGTTTCTTTGAGTTGTATTAATGTTATTTAATTTTACAGTCATAAGTTATTGTAAATTATACGTTACACTCTGGTAGTGTTTATGTCATATTAAAAACTTAAAATAATAAAAAAAAAAAACGCCCACTAAACTGTTCTCTTCACATTGTTAATAAATAACATAATATCATGAACTGTCTAAGTCAAATCATGTAGGCCTACTCAAAATACCTATAAATTTTAAAATAATATATTTGTTCAGTTATTCTACAGATATGACGCATGGGTGTAAAATTATATAGTACTACACTTGTTTTCAAATCTGAGTATTGCAAGTTTAAATACTCAATACGAATACATTTCTAAGCAATATATTTATAAACCAATTCTTTTATACTTGTACACATTAATGTGTTTTCTTATTTTACGATATACTTCAAAAGCTACATGCTACTTAATACATGTACAGTGTCAGGCTGGCATAAAACTGGACTATAAAAAGTACTAAGTGTACACAAGACACTTTCGACCGACGATAAATACAGCAGTACAGTGTTAGTGATTATTGAAAATGACACAGAACTCAAAACGGCATGTTAAAACTACTTAAATACAGTGGCAATACTAGTTTGGGCGATGACATTGCAAATATATAATATGTTTAATAACTACATACGAACTTGATTACGAAGAGGCGGGAAACTGACTAGAAAAATAACTAAAAGAAACAGAAGTAAACTTTGTTAGAATTTTGATAAACTGACAGCACGTACTTTTTTAATGTATCAAGTATTAGAACACAATGAATGAAAATTATCATTCACAATAGATTGCTGACGACGTAAAGCAGTGTCAAAAACCACTTATTAATGTTTATTCTTTCGATTTCAGAAACTAATTTCAATGAAAGTTATTCTAATACGTAGACACCGTTTCATTTACCTCAGCCTAAAAATGTTTTCTTTTCTAAAAATATAAACAATTTTTAACTAATTAAAAAAATAGAATGGGAGGGAATGCCTCACTAACAGGAACAGAAAACACTTGAGACGTATTAGCTAGCCAAGTGTCTGTTTTTTTCATAAAACTTTCTTTAAAGTTCTATAATAATAAAACTTTATAAATAACTAAGTTTAAGTTGAGAATTTTTCAACGACTAAAGAAAGTAATAAACTCCGCTGCACCGGTCCCAAGCCCGGGGTCTCATCTTTCCCATAACCGATGAGAAAGGAGGAGGGTACCTTCCCACAGCTCTCAGTGTGATCCCGATACTGAGAGCGAGCACTCCTATCCCATTAATTCCTTATCCTACCAAACATCCACTCTCCCGTGTCGTACCGTGTCAAGGGTAGGCTTTCAAGCCAACAAAGACTTGCCTGCATGTGCAAATCAGGGGCCTTTAGGCGACCCCTTCAATTGCACCGGAGGTTCTTCTTAACCTGCCGCCCCTTGAGCTCTTCATTATTGGGGAGGCTCGGGCGGCGGCTTACAGGCTTCAACTGACTGGCCACTGGAGGGGGTCCTGTACAGGTCACTCCTCAGTGGTCAATCTAGTAAACGATGAGGTACTCTCAATGAAGTCTGACTTCATTGGGACTAAGTATCTTTTCACCAGACCCTATACTGTGGATTTCAGGTCGAGGGAGTACTGGGACGGTGTTAGTAGCCCGGTTTCTTCTCACGACCGAACTATATGGTTCACAGACGGGTCAAGAATGGGCAACAGAGCTGGATTTGGTGTCTATACTGGCGACCCTAGAACCAACGCTAGCGTGAGCCTGGGAGCGTATGGCACCGTTTTCCAAGTTGAAGTCGCCATACGTTCAGCGCAAACCATGAGAGGGGTTTGCGGGAAAAATATATCCACATCCTCTCAGACAGTCAGGCGGCCTTAGGGGCTCTTGACTCCTGGAAGGTTTCGTCTGGTCTAGTCTGAGAATGTGTGGAGTCCCTCAGCATCCTGGGCTCAAGAAATCAGGTCTTGCTGGAATGGATCCCAGGACATAGGGGATTAGAAGGCAACGAGCAGGCCGATGCCTTAGCTAGGGAAGGTGCTATCAAGCCCTTCATTGGTCCTGAGCCGGCCTGCGGCGTTTCGGCTGCAGCTGTCAAAACAGCAATTAAAAACTGGGTCAGCGCCAGACATCTGGAAAGATGGCGGCGGTTCCCAGGGCAAAGACTTGGCAAAGTTCTTGTCAGAAATCCTTCCCAGAAGTTAACAAAGTCACTTCTTGGGTTGAGTAAATTGCACGTCAAGCTGGTGGTGGGACTCATCACCGGTCACGGCAATTTCCGGAGGCATCTAAGAACAGTGGGACTCTTTACGGAGGATCCCATCTGTCGCCTCTGTGGGGAGGACGAAAAGTCGGCAGAACACAGTGTCCTGGAGTGTGAGGCTCTTGGTGCCAGGAGAAGAGTACTTTTTGAAGGTTCACCTCTGGGACAGTCGGAAAGTACTAATCTAGTGAAGAAGCTCCTTGACCTGGTCAAGGATTGCCAGCTTTACGATGATTAGGCACCGGGATTGATACAAAAAGCCTTAGGCTTCGTTGCAAGGGTTGGCTGGACCAACTGTACATCCCCTTTCAATCTAATCTAATCTAATCTAATGTAAAGAAAGTAATAAATAAATATTCAAGTTTGTTTTATTTGTTTCATTCTTTATTTTATCTCACAGAAAATTATAGACTTTGTGGCACAGGTAACTAAAGAATGTTCTCGCTAGGAATTCGTCTCTATCCGTTTTCTATCAGTCTCTACCAACATGTCATAATTGACTGGTCCGCTTGCTTTTAAAACGACTTAACAAGAATCTGTGTCACAAGAATGTTTGTAGAAAATGGATGCTACCATCTAACATTTTAAAGAATGTAATATTTTACATAATACATAAAATCTGTGTTTTAGTTTAAGTGGAGTTTCAAGATGATATTCTGGAGATAAATATATGTTTAATTAAATTGAGGTTATGACAGGGATACGACACTGATTACGGACTCTCTTAGTACGAAAAAAATTAGCCAAAATAAATGGTCAAAATTGTCCTTATTTTACATATCCTACTTTTATATATCAGTATGCAATTAAATAATATTTATAAATTTAGTTGAACATTTGCTTTTGTAATATATATATATATTTGTAAATAAACATTATTTGAATTTTATTTATTAATTAATCTTTTAAATTTAAATGTAAACAAGGCTATTGTTTTTTTATAGTCACTGCATTTTATGTTGTGACATATTTATTATTCACTAAATGTAAATTGGGGAACAGGCCTCCCTATACTTTTACATGTTAACCTAAGTAAATTTTTCTCAGAAACCCATTAAGATAGAAGGCTGAAATTTTGTATACATAATCTTTAGGCCTTTATCAAAATTTTGTCCAGCCGGAATTTTGAAATATTTTTCGGATTGAAAATTATAAATTAAAAAATATATAAAATATTTTTTTTATTTTCGCATAAAATATGATATAAAATTGAAAAAATGGCTTAATTTAAAAACCCACTAAATATAAGAATTAAAATAGTATTTTGTACATGTAAAAAACAGCCGTCTAGCTCAAGTCGTTTATGAGAAAAATGTACCTAAAGGTTTAAAATGTGTGATTTCGGAAAACGGACAAAAATAGTAAAAAATACATGAAAACTCACTTTAGTAATGTCCTGGAGCGTAGGGAGGGTTGTCTGGATCTTCTTTCTGTTCAAACTGATCCTAAATATGTTTCATTTTTAATCTAGTTGCTTCACGGCACTTTTTTTCTGTTTCTTGGATAGCTTTATCCACATTGGTGATGCGACTTTCATCGAGACATTTCATAGCTTTGACACAGTTGTAACCTGGTTGTAGTCCTAAGAGTATGACAGTAATGCACTAGCTGACAAAACCTTTATTATATGAAGCTATGGCATCATACACACCCAGCTTCAAAGTGTGTATTCTGACAAACACTTTCTTAGGGATGCGACTCAAAATTATATTATTGAGAGACTCGCTCACATTTTGAGTCCCTCCGTGTGCACACTTAGCTAGTAATATAGGATTAGCCAAATCTCTGAATATTGATTTTTTCTCTTGTAACACAGCTAATGGTAAGTGTGTGTGTTCTTCATGCTTATATGGTTCCTTCTTCATTTTTGCTATTTGGTATTTACACCAGGTGTCATCTGAGGCTGGGCATAAATTATGTTGAGGATCCTGGTCGGTTGAGCCCATATGGAAGTACTCTGCCCATATAGCTTGTCTCATTGCCTGAACTCCTTTTGTAGCATTCCTCCTAATTGCTAGCCCATAGTATAGCTGGAGGGTATCTATGGCAGCATTTGACAACCTTCCGATGCCACCAATCGTTTTACCATCGCTCAACATTTTTTTTTATTTGATTTTTTATATGATCTAAGGCGAGTTCCCATCCTTTTATAATATGGCCTACACACTCCATTTTTCAATCTTAAAATTAGGGCCATAGGGCTGATCAGCACATACACTATCATAGCCCTTACAATCACCATCACCCAGATAGTAGGCATATCGAACATCGTAGTTCAGTTTGGATCTTCTAAACATTTTTCGTACGCCCTCCACTTCCATTCAACCACTAGTTCCGGAGTAGTTAGCAATGCAACTGTCATCATGGTTTTTTCTTAGCCTATCTTTACACTGACAAAATTTGGAAAAGATCTAGACGTAAATTACTTCACCTGTAGTTATACTGGTAGCTGTAACTACTCCATTTAGTGATGAGTATCCCCGTCGTTGCCAACTACCATAAAACGCTGCTGCAATATCTCTTGAACCATCATTTTGCTTTACTGCATTTTCCACAGCATCCTTCATTGTCTCAGTACAAACCCTTTGAACTACTGATAATAATAATTTATTGTAAAACATAAATTTAGATGGTTTATACAAATTCATCAATACTGCAAATATTTCAGCAGTTTCTTGTCCGACACCGATTGAGCGCATGGCGTAAACAAATCGTACATTTACATCAAAGACTTTGCAGGTTTTATTTTCAATTGAAACATCTGTCACAGGACTGTTTGTCTTGTTAGCTGTTACATCACAATGTAAACAATTGAGGGTTAGAGTACAGGCCAAACCTATTCTCTTAGAGGTTGATAAAGTCAATGGACCTTGACATAATTTAAAAACAGCAACTTCACTAATAAGACTTTTGATTGAGTTCAAATCAACAATTTCATATTGAAAAGAGCTATCTTCAAATTCAGTGTATTCTGAGGTGTGCTTTTCAAGTTTTAGTTTTGATGTGCTAGTGATTTTAGGTCTACTTACACTCAAAGATGCTTCTAAAGTACTAGGCCTAGGGCTACTTACAGAATTGAGGTTATTTTTAGTTTTTACGTGCCAACCAAAAGCTTTCTTCTTTTTGTAAACTCTACCTACTCTTGGCATTGTTTATTTTCTAATAAATACCATCCAAACAATAAATTAGAGCTCATTTCACTTCAATACACACTATTAGCACAAACTCACAAGGAAAGATTCACACAGAGTTTGTTTATGTTTGTTGCTAGAAAACATACAATAATAATGACAGCACAGTGTAAATAAAAACAGAAAGAACATAGTAACCAAAGCCTTATAAATATTGTGAATTCTAAAGCACAATGTACTATATGAAATGTTAACACCCAAAACGATGCAGACTCAGCGCGTGACCGGAAAAATTAGTGAAAAACTACTGTCCATTACTGTAGTAATTATTTTTTTCAACCACTAATATTTTTATTAAATATAAGTGTTGTATATTGATTTATTCTGCATGAAATGAGCTAGAAATTGAAACTAATATTAAAAAATAATTTTTTTTATTTTTTGAGGACTGCTCCCCTTAAATTACATATTCTTACTTATTCAGGTGTTAAACGTTTTATGTAGACTATACTACAATATTAAAAAAAACACACAAAAAATGCAATATGCATTAAAAATGGGTTCATTGCGATTCTGTGTCCCCACTATTACAGACCAATATCTTTTAGAGAAACGAAACTATTTCAATCTAAGGATGAGAATAGAAGAATTAAATAGGTGGCTGGGGGTGAATGAAACGTGCACTACACTTATGGCATAAACCATCCAGTATACAAACCTATAATGTAAAAGTAAAATGTCAAATTTAAATGTGTTGTAAACTGTGTATTTGTATGTTTGTATATGTGTAAAATGTTGTCTTTCCAAAAGAACATGCAGTAGGGAACCTAGAGCAAACCTCACTGTAGTTAAGCTTCCTGGTCCAGTCGTACCAGTTTTATATTTCACGGTTGACAGCTGTCACAAAGGAATATGCCGCAAGATATTTGCTAAGGGTTAAACTAATTATTTTATTTAGCTCATCCTTGGCAGTAGATGGTAATGTTATTGATATACATCATAGCTACCCCTGGTACAAACATACAAGTACATTATACCGTGACAGATCAAACAAATATAACTGTGTATTTTATTTCATTAAAGTACCTTTTAAGAATATGTTTGATCTCCTCACCTAAACAACTTGTTTGTTTTTGGTTTTAAACCTGTAAAATTGGTTGCAGCACTGTATACAAATGATAATGTATATTTAAATATCTTAGCATTAAGTCTAGACCAAAATAAGAAGTGTTGTTAAAATATTTAACATATTGTTACACTTTATTTATAATTTAATCTATAGATTGATTTTACACCAAAACCAGTCATGTATTTTTCGAGGTGGTTATAGGCAAGATATTTCATATACGACAGCATAGTTCTACTCCTCTTTCCTCAGTTTAAATTTTATCTGATGGAGTTATTTGTTTAGGTATATAGTCAAAAAAAAGCACATTGGCTGTTTACTTCTTAATAGGCTAATTTACATTATAAACATAATTAATATTTACTTTGACTAGATTTTGGTATTATTTATCTGTATATAATATTTTGTGAAACCATGACTTTAATTGACGTGCAATTCACAATTACCTGTATATAGTGCATTTGAAACATTACTATCATATATTTACGTTATAAGATATCTTGAACGTTGTCTTAGAAAATATAGGACAGTGGAATAATATATTTATATATTCGATGTGCAAGTAACACGACATTTAGACTATGGTTAACTTAATAACTGAATAGTTGTCCGAGTCTAGTGTTGTAAAAGTTGTAAAATTACTTACAAAAATGCATCTTTGTACTGTATAAAAATTTTTTAAACTGTATAAAAAACCACGTTGGGATCTATTAAAAACATAAATATCAGTATTTATTATTGTATTTGTAGATGCCCCTCCTTCAAATAATTCTGCCTCCTACCTTCTATAAGCCATGTATCATCCTTAAAGGTATGGGGTTGCCATCATGTTTATTAGTAGAGGTACTGAAATGTACTTGCCAAATGTTCAAGTGAAATATAGGCTAATTTATATTTTTAAACAGACTAATTTCTCAGTTCGGAAGATGGCACTTAAAAATCGGATTACTATAAAGGGATCCGGAATATGTATTTCTTGTAACTAAAATCTGCTCTGTGTTTAGTGCTTAAATTATGTGAGAACGTTATACACAGAAAAGGGGTTTTTAAAAGAAGAGTCTAACCCTCTATCCCTCCTCAAAAACTAATAAACATGGTTTTATTTTTAATATCATTCAACCATTACAACACATTGTCTTCTTTCTTTGCCGTTACAATTCAAGTAAGTATTGATACAATTTATCTTAATTTCCGGAAGACTATTTATAAGATTTATCACCAGGTTTTTTATCAGCTAATTTCCTTGCAAAATTTCGTGGGCCTTATTCAGTTAATTAAAATTTCCTGCTAGATAAGAAATTTGAAGTGTGGTTTGGTAATGTGTATTCAGATAAATTTATTGCCTGTGCATGAGAGTTGACTTGTTATTTATAAATAAAATAACATATTTTCATAATTAAATTCCTTATAAATGTTATTAAATTATTTTAAGACGTGACAAAGCACAATTAACACAATGATGGCTAATGACACAGTGAACATTCACTCTTCGAGCATGTATTGGTTCGACTGTGAGTTAGACGGAAACAAATACACATTTGTTTGGAGGAGGAGTGGAGGGGAGCCTGCCCTGTAAACACACGGGACACGTCGCTCCGTAGTTTTATTTTATTTTAAATTAGTTTTAGTGAATTATTAAGTGCGAAGACTTAACAGTGGGTGAATTTTATCTCATTTAACACGTTTCTGACTAGATTTGGACTAAGTGTTTCTGCTGTGAGTAATTATTGTAAATGCAAGTAAAACTAACCTAGCTCTACAAGCTAACAAGATTTGACGTGACTACAGCAAGGCCTACACGCCGCTTTGAATACGGAGCGTCGCAACTATTGACTGACTAGCTTCCTGTAGATTCTTATCTGCTGCGGTGGCTGAAACGATAACGTGTATGCTTCATACACCCAACATCGCAGGCTCGAATTCTACTACTGGAAATACTTTTTGCCACTCAATTTTTTTTTGCAAAATTTATTTATTTGTTGAATTTTTATATTTTATTGGACTCACCTTATTAGTTTTTGTTCTTCCTCGTGGTAATAAACATAATTGTCATGTCTTTTGTATTAGAGGAGGTGAAGAACGGAAAGGACATAATATTATATGAGAGATTCAAATATCGAGAGAGTTATCCTCTAAAATCTGGAGAGTCGTCTGGCGATGTCTTGGGAAAAGCTGCAAAGCCTCCATTAAGACGAACAGTGAGAAGAACACTATTTATTCCTACAATAATAAACACAGTGGGCCACACCCGGTGACAATGAGGGATTTAACACCTACAAACCCAAGGCGCAGCGGGTTTTTTTCGACTCCTCCGACCGACTCAAAGTTTCAATCCTCACCTCCTCCAGCACTAGTGAGCACGCCCTCAGGACTTGACACAGTCGTCCCCCATCATGCCCAACACCCACGGGTCGAGCTCGAAACCTCAACTGTACTCTCTTATCAAGACGCACCATCGGACCTGCTCGCTGAAAACATGTCTCTAAGGGAAGAATTGGACAGGGTTCGTGCTGAGAGGCAAATTGTTTTGAATCACTCGATCGAATCTGATCAAAGACTCCTCCAGTTTACCGACAATGTGTTCTTATCTCCAGTAACGACGGCTGACCCTTCCGATAATAACTTAGCCAAAGTTGAAAAATTGGGCAAGGTAATCAAGGAGCTTAAGGAGGCACAGGAGAAAATAAAAACGCTGGAAGGAATTATCTCATCACATAAGGGGTTATGTCACAGGTGTGAGGTGCAGGCGGAAGAAACCAAAAACATGATCAATTCAATTAGGTGTTTAGAGGAGCATATCAAGACCCTAACGCAATCCAGAAATAATGTTACAGCGGGACCAGCCTCTAGACCCCAAGTCCAATGTCTAAGTAATGATATAATCAAGGGTAATAGATACAGCATCTTAACAACGTCCGATACCCCAGATATTGATGACAATGACTTGGGCTTTATAACTGTAACCCAAAGGAAAAAAAAGGACAAGCGAAAGAAAAAAGGAATTGAAAAGTTAAAGGGTGACAAAAAAATTCCAGCAGACAGTAACCTTCCAATTAGGGTGCCATATCGCATCCTGTCTGTAATCGGGGATAGTCATGTTCGACACCTCACCACCCTCATGAAGACTATGGTACATCCTTCGACGATGATGAATGGTATGTGTAAGCCAGGAGCGGGTTTTCTTAACATTGCACCCTCCTCAACCCCACCATCTGATAACTGTTACATCATGATGGCAGGGACTAATGATGTTGCCAACAGGAGAGAGGGAAACATTTTCCACCATCTTGAAGAGGTGGTAAAGCGCTGCTTGACATCTTCAAAAATGCTTCTGATGCCTCTAACACCACGGCATGACCTCCCGACTGGCAGCCCCATCCACCGAACCGTTGGGCTGGTCAATAATTACATGAGTGAGATATGCAGACGACACGATGGCGTGAGCATGCTGGACATCAGCGGTATAAGCAGAAACCACTACACGTCTCATGGACTGCACCTTCGTCCGTCGGGGAAGAAGCTTCTGGCCAGACTCATTGTCGAACAATTGGCGTTGATGAATCCTCAGCGTCCGCCTGCCACTCTAGCCACATCACGCATCACTACTTCAGCCATCACTCCAGGATGCGAGAGTTATGCAGCTGCTGTTCGCCGATCCTCATTGACACAGCCTAAGACGACCATGATACCTCCATCCTCATCCATCAAGATAACATCAGACCAACAGACTGACGTACAATCAAAACATGTCTGTTTTTTAGGGCCCCCACTTTACAGCAACGGACTAAATTAAAAATAATTATATACAACGACCATTTTCAAAACCTAAACCTCAAATTAGAATCTTGCATCAAAATGCACAATTTGCGACGAACAAATTAGATGAAATTCAACTTGTTTGTGAAGAATTACGAACAGATGTTCTTGTAATTACTGAAAATGGTTTTAACACGTCAAACATTGGCCTATGTCACTTACCAAACTTCAAATTATCACATTCATTTTTTTGACAACTCTCTAAAGGAGTCGCTATTTTTTCAAGGTCAAATCTGATGTGTGAGTCTTTGGAGATTAACCTAGCCACGGAAAAGCACTTTGAAGTGGCTGGTGTTCGACTCCATACAAATAAATCAAAATTTTTCATAATTGGCATATATAGGTCCCCAGGAGGAAACGAAGATTTGTTCTTCTCAAAATTTGAATCACTACTGACTGACTTAACCAACAAAGACTATTATTTCATGGTATTGGGTGGCTTCAACATAAATTCTCTTAACACTAACAACCGTTCCACAAAACGTTTTATTGATTTACTGAGGTCTTTTGGACTTAAATTATCGATCTCCTCGCCAACGAGAGTAACGAACTCGACACAAACAACAATTGACAATGTCATAACCAACATTCCTGATGTTTCCGTATCTGTGGTCAACACAGCCTTATCTGACCACTATGGCTAAGAGGCCATAATTAGTGATACTCATTTTAAAAGGGAGCCTAAAATTAAAAAAAAAAAAAAAAAAAAAAAAAAAAAAAAAATAAGAGACACAAGGCCCGATAATATAATACTTTTAAATGCTTCTCTCGCAAAAGAGGAGTGGTTATTCTTAAATTCCAACTTGTCTTTGGAAGATAAGTTCAATATGTTTAATGATTGTTTGACTTTTCATATTGACAGCTGTTGTCCTATGAAAACAATTAAAATTGGCAATGAAAAAGGATCAAACAAATGGATCACAAAAGGGATCCTGGTCTCAAGGGACCGGCTAAAATTTTTCTCAGAAATTTACAAAACAACGAACGATAAACATTTCAAATTATTTTTTAAGCAGTATAAAAATATTTACAGAAAAGTAATTCAAGCAGCCAAAACATATGAGGTATCAAATAACATTTTACAATCAAATAATGTCTCCAAAACAGCTTGGGGCATTATAAATAACAAGAGCAAACATAAAAAAGAGATGAAGCTGAACATCGGTGGCAGGTTAGTTAGCGATGCTTCTAGTCTGGCTGATGAATTCAATCGTTTCTTTGCTGCTGTTGTAGACAATAAGGCACAACTTCTCTCATTGGCTGAACGCATGCCTTCACGAAGGCCAAGTCCAGCACCATCAATGGTACTGAGTCTTGTTTCTGAGGAAGAAGTGTCTCAAATTATTAATGAGCTCCCAGCCAAAAAATCAAATGATTTAAATTTCATATCAATGGCTCTAATAAAGAAATGCTCCAAGCATCTCTCGAGGCCATTGACACACTTAGTAAATTTGTCTTTTCAAACTGGAGTTTTTCCCTCACTCCTGAAAACAGCTAAAGTAATACCAATTTATAAAAAAGGAGGTCCTTTTTCGATCAGTAACTATCGGCCAGTCTCTATTTTGCCAATATTGAGCAAAATATTTGAAAAACTTTTTCTAACAAGAATGTTATTTTTTTTAAATAAACACAACCAGCTCTCTGAGTACCAATTTGGATTCAGAAAGGGCAAATCAACTATAGACGCAGTGGTGAGTCTGATTGATATGGTTGTGGAGGGATTAGAATGTCGTGAATCCACCCTCGGTGTTTTTCTAGACTTATCAAAAGCGTTTGACTGTGTTGATCATAAGGTACTGCTAGCTAGATTGGAATCCCATGGTATTCGAGGCGTCCCTCTTGACTGGCTTAGTTCATACGTCAGCCAAAGAACTCAATTAGTTCAAATATCCAATCTTTCTTCTAAATTAATCAATCTGTGTTATGGTGTCCCTCAGGGATCAATTCTCAGCCCAGTCCTGTTCTTAGTCTATGTCAATGACATTGGGGCATCACTGCAACAGGGGAATATCGTACAGTATGCAGATGATACAACCCTGTTTTTTAGAGACAAGTCACCGGATCTTGTAGAACAACAAGCATTTTTAGAGTTTAATAAATGCATTCAACACTTCAAGAGCCTCAACCTAAAAACAAACACTTCAAAATCAAACTTTTTAAATTTTTCCTTACGTCCTTGTGGCCTAGAAAGGAGCCCCAATGTGATGTTGGAAGACACTATGCTAGAAGAAGTTCACACGTTGAAATTCCTTGGAATACACCTGGATCAAGGGTTGACATGGAATGTCCATACTGACGTGGTGTGCGCTAAATTAACATCAGGCATATTTGTTTTGAGGTCTTTAGCCAGATACTGCCCTATTCAGGTCCTGTTGATGGCATATTATGGCTTGATATACCCTCACTTAGCTTATGGCGTAGTGCTATGGGGATCCTGTACGAACAATCAATTTCTTAGATTGTTCAGGCTACAGAAAAAGGCAATACGAATAATCGCAAAAGTCAATTTCAGAGACTCTTGCAGGCCAATTTTTAAAAATTTGAAGATCTTAACGTTACCCTGCCCCTACATTCTCGAAACAACAACTTTTTTCATCTCTAAATGCTCCTTGACTCAGGGGCGAGACATACACGAATATAACACAAGAGGCAGGGACAACTACAGGACTGGGAGACACAGAACAGTAACGTTTGAGCACTTGCTCTCAGAAGCAGGTGTTCATCTTTACAACAGACTGCCCAATTCTATGAAAATCGCCACAAAACCGAAAGCCTTCAAAACTCGTCTTAAAGCCTTTTTAGCCTATCATGCATTTTATGCTGTGGACGAGTTTTTGTCAAACAACTGGGAGACCATATAGTTGGTAAGCTGACACCGATGCTGGGAGTGGGATTAATTAATTGGAAGAGTGAATGTTTTCTAAATCTGTATGTATGAGTGAATTTTGTATGAGTGATTGATAACAAAATTATAGTTATTTTAAAACCATTCTGACTTTTGCAATGCATTTATGTATTTACTGCAATAAAAACTGATTTGATTTGATTTGATTTGACATCACTGAACGAACATCAGGAGAACAGTGGCAGACTCTTTCTCTCGTCAACTTATGAATCACTACTCTTTAATACCTTGTGTTACATAATTACAAACAGGTTTCACAACTTTGATTGTTTTAATACGATGCTTATTGGGGTTGTGTTAGAGAGGACTTTACCGTCGTAACTTCACCCCTTTAATAAAGGCATTTTTCAATTAATTTTGTTATCTTAACTAATACTTTTAATCAACACTAAAAGC
>JAQJVL010004423.1:0-45252 GCA_035578905.1 Stictocephala bisonia
AACACCGACATTTTAAACAAGCACAACAAAGCGACTGACAGCGATCTCAAAATGGCGCACGTTTCTTCTCCTTGATACAGAGCGTCTGCCGCGCATGCGCGGAACTGCGATTGCAGCGCTGCAGCGGATATAAATGGAAATGGAACTTACTTTCTGGACGTACCTCATATGTAGTATATATAAGTAATTATTGAAGATTGAATAATACACATGGTTACATTGTAATAATGCTTGGTTGGCCACGGTATCAGGGATCGGTACAGACAGGAGGCAGAGGGCAACAGTGACTGAAGACTGACTCGCAGGTCAGGCAGGTGGTGTGATCCTTTGGGGTAGGTTGGAGTAGGGATATGGAGTGATAGGTTTCAGCCAACCAGAACAGTTTATTAACATCATCTGATTATCATACGATGTACAACGGTGGTATGATATTTCTAAATGGAATAAATTTAACTTAATATATTACATCTATATAGAGAGAGTTATTTTTCTTGTTGTTTTAATTTTCATTTAATATTAGTCTTTCTGCTGTTAAAATGTTAACTAATATTAGTCTACTCTTATCAGCAAATGAGATATTAAGTCATCTTTGTCATTTGTCCAAAAAGACTAGTTAAGTCAATCAACAAAATGTAACTTCAACTTACAAACTAAATGACAACCCGGTATTTACAATTACAATTTCTGCAACAAAACTGTACTGTACGAATAATTTATTAAAGTGGATTATATAATGACAATAACTCATTAAAGCTAGCTTGATTTTTAAATCAGAAACAAAACAAAAACAGCTGATTTAGATTAGTGGAATTCATAATGTTGCACCTGAGTACATTGTTTTTTGTAATTAACTAATTATTTGCTTCAGTTCTGCCTATGTTTTATTGATGATAAAATTAAATGCTCACTAGTCGTGTTATTTAATCATTGCAAAAGTATTTCACAGTCAGTGTGGAGAAATAATGGCAAATTTAAACAGGGAGTCAATTGAATTGTTTAATTCTGTTGTTTGTTGGATCACTACTAATTAGCCTTCCTCGTCACGTACCTACTACAACATTACAACTCAAAAGGCTTACCGTGGCAGCTAGCTTCTGCGTTAGGGGAATAATATTAGGAGTGGAAGGGAAGGCAGTCCCACCACTGTTGTTCTCCTCCCACCATATGACTGATCTCTTATTTCCGTTGAGTTGCGCTTGCATCGCCTCTGTGTATAGAAAAGTATTTCATTTTGTTCCTTTGTTGTTTGGTTACATTCAGGAGACCAATCAGAAAGGTTGTTTTAATTTTTTATTTGAACTAAAACCTCTTTTTGCTGAAATAAACATAACGTATGCCGACTTTGTAAAGTCTACTTTGGTAATCGGCACTTAAATTTGCTTTTAAATCAAATTATAATATAATCAATAAATCTGTAAACAAATAAATAAAAAATAAATTCAAATACACCATTTATTAATTAGTAATAATAATCACAGTAATCAATAAAAACAACTGAAGTAAAACAACGAGTCAGTAATCATATAAAATAGAACAACTTTTTAAATAGCACTAGCAGAAAAACAACAAACATTAACAAAGTTAAGTCAGGTTATAATCAATAATTTAAATATTAGATGATTTCATTTTCTATTTTCCATGTGGCACATACTGGCTCGGCGGCTCCTTCCACTCCTTTACATGACAGTCTACTGCGCATGGCCTAGCCAAGTGCCATAGAGAGTTATACTACACTTCCCCTTTCGCAGATACTACGGCTCTTGCTAACCTGCTGTTGTATAGGGCCTGTGTTTGCCTATATTGTTTGAATTCGTGTTTTTAGTTATTAACATGATCATGTATTGAATGTTAATGAACTGATTTTATGTATGTAGTTTATAAAAGTTTTATTTACAGGCTCTGCTACTGTTAATACAACTGACCAAAGGAAATGCTAACATCCAGAAGATTGTTGCCTTTGAGAATGCATTTGATCGCTTGTTTGAAGTGGTGAGAGAGGAGGGTGGAGTAGACGGAGGTATTGTCGTGGAAGACTGCTTATTGCTCATGCTAAACCTGCTGCGCAACAATACCTCCAACCAGAACTTCTTCAAGGAAGGTCAGTGCTTGTTTATCAAATTATTGTTTATATTTTTCATATTTTTAGTCAGGAAATTATAAATAGATAGATTTTAAAGTATTTTTCCATCAGGTTTTTGTTATCTTAAAATGACAAATTTTTATCTTCAAAAGATGTTTTTTTTAATTACATCTCTTTTTTAAAGTTTCGTAGGAATTGATTTGAAAAAATACAGTAGTCCCTCATTAATCCAACATAATTGAGACCAGGTATGTGTTGGATTAGTGAAAAAGCCGGATTACTGGAGTTCAATTGAACAACATACTTAAATTACATAAATTGTGTATTGTAACTAAAATAGTCAATTTTTACAATAAAAGTGTACAATAGTGTCAAAGTTAAGAAAAGTACGGTACATCAGTTAAAAGAGTGTTAAAATATACCACTTTTACATATGCATAAAAAACAAATTAAAAAGCTTACAACAGTAGTGCTCTCTAGCAGAGTAGCGATAAACTGAACTGATAACTGAGTGAAGTGATGTTTCAAAATACAATAAGTTAAAATTCAGCCCACTCATAACAAACAAACTGGTCCTCACCTTGTCCCATCCCCACACAGACTACCTTTACCCAAGATATGTACAACAAATGTTATTTACAACAGTTGTGGTTTCCCAACCAATTAGTTGACAAGAATAACATTGTTTACTTTTACTTCCTGGGCCAGCTTCTCTCCCCCCTCTCTCTATCTCTCTCAAACATCAACAGTGACTTGAATGATGATACAGGCATTACAAGATTGCCTTTGTCTACTGGCCGGATTACTGGGAGGCCGGACTGGCGCAGGGCCGGATTATAGAGGGACTATTGTCCCTCTATAACAAGGGGGGATTATAGGGATAACAAGTCCAAAACCTTATGGGCAATAGTAAATGGTGAAAGAAAGCCAAAAACATCATGTAGCCTACAACAATTGATAACTTCAGGTGGAGAGAAAATCCATGACCCCAAAAACATTGCAGACTATCTTAATCTAGTATTCACAAGTGCAGCAAATAACGCTTTAGCAGCAAACCCAAGACAACCCACAACTGCAATAACACAGCCTTATGATGCTCCACCCCTCACCCTACAACATACCTCAGTACTTAAAGTGGTTTATATACCTGCATTCAAGTAATCCAAGTAGTTGCTTCTGCAACCGGTTTCAACTCGTCATGAGAGTCATCTTCAGGCCGTACAAGGATGTAATAAAATGTGATCACTTCATATGAAGGTCGTCACGAACACATAACGAGTAACGGACACTACGAATATACGAACACATAACAAAACACTTAAAAACGTTGACATTAATGAACAACTAAAAATTCGCGACGCGTGCCGGGCTGGAGCGTAGTCTAGATTTCTAGACTACGCTCTAGCCCGGCACACGTCGCGAATTTTTAGTTGTTCATTAATGTCAACGTTTTTAAGTGTTTTGTTATGTGTTCGTATATTCGTAGTGTCCGTTACTCGTTATGTGTTCGTGACGACCTTCATATGAAGTGATCACATTTTATTACATCCTTGTACGGCCTGAAGATGACTCTCATGACGAGTTGAAACCGGTTGCAGAAGCAACTACTTGGATTACTTGAATGCAGGTATATAAACCACTTTAAGTATTGAACAGTGATCCGGAGGCTAATCCCCCAAAAATGAAATACCTCAGTAGAAGAGGTGGGGAAAGTAATTTCTTCTTTTAAAACTAAGACATCATCAGGAATAGACGAAGTGTCCTCAAAGCTGCTTAAGATGTGCAATGAAGAACTCGTACCACTAGCTCACCTTATCAATATGTCATTCACGGAAGGAAAGTTCCCAACCTATCTCAAACTGACTAAAGTCATACCACTGTTCAAACAGGGCATCACCTCTGAGGCAAGTAACTACCGACCTATCTCCCTGGTATCAACCTTCTCTAAGGTGTTTGAAAAAATAGTGCTCACCCGCCTCATGAACCATGTTTTGCAAAATAACATGCTTACAAGTCATCAACATGGCTTTATAAAAGGCAGATCTACAATGACTGCAGTGATAAATTTGGTGGAGTTTATTTTGGATCAACTTGAAGCTGGCAGCAATGCTACTGCACTGCTGCTATACTTTAGCAAGACATTTGATTGCCTTGATCATTGTCAACTCCTTAATAAGTTGGAAGCGTTTGGAATTGTCGGGACTACAGCAAGATGGTTTAACAGTTATATGACAGACAGGCGCCAGGTTGTTGACTTGGTACATACAGACAGTAGAACATCCAGTACAGTTAGATCTAGCCCCTTACCAATAACTAGAGGTGTGCCTCAAGGCTCAGTCCTGGGGCCCTCCTATTTGTACTTTTTACAAATGATCTTACTCGATACTTGGAAGAATTTTCTAGTGCGGTCATGTATGCAGATGATACGGCTTTACTTCTAGCTAATAAAAATCCTGAACAGCTCAATGTTTCAGCATACATCGCAATGAATATGGCTGTCCAGTATTGCTACAACAACAACATGGTAATAAATGAAGCTAAGACCAAACAGCTGGTCTTTGGAAGAAGGAAGGATGAAGTGGGAGCATTACCAAACATTGATAGTGTGGAGGAGCTAAATATCTGGGGATAGTAATTGACACTGGATTGAAGTGGACATCGCATGTAGACAGCCTCTGTGGTAAATTAAGCTCTGGATTATATGTCATCCGCCGGATTAAATCAATAAGTGACATCACAGTAACACTCACTGCATACTATGCATTATTTGAAGCACACCTATGCTATGGTCTTATTGTTTGGGGTAAATCAAGTGCAGCAAATTTACAAAGACCCCTGGTTCTGCAGAAAAAATGTATCAGAACACTGGCAGGATTGCAACCAAGAGACAGCTGTAGGACAGCATTTGTTGACCTTTCAATCCTTACCGTCGTGTCTCTGTATATTTTAGAATCAATATTGTATGCCCACTTGAACAATTTGACCAGAGGCAGTGACTTACATACATACAACACCCGGCGAGCAGCAGACTTTAATCTACCAGGACACCATTCAAGACTATATGAAGAGAAGCCTTCCTATATGGGTGCAAAGCTTTTCAACACCTTACCCGCAGACATAAAAAACCAAAGGAACCTCAAGAATACACTGAAAAGATGGCTCCTTCAACACCCTTTTTACATAATTGATGAATTTTTAAACTGGAGGTCTTGGAATATCAATCAATGACTGATCTGACTTGAACTATACAGTTTTAATTGTAATAATTTATTATTGTTTGTGACACATTTGCAATTCTCCATGAATTTGTAAAATAAAGAATATTGTATTGTATTGTACTAATGCATTGGTTTTGATCCCATGAAGAGGTAAAATCCCGTTTATCACTATTGGTTCATGAACTGAATAGGATATAAATGTATTTGTATGGATAAAGTGTTATATAAATCAACTATAATTTATTTCATCTATATTTTATTCTATATCTATAAAAGGCAAAGCCCTGGCTGACTGACTCAATCATCACTAATTCTCCTACTTCCCTTGTAGGTAAAGAGCTTAAACTTTGTACAATGATTCTTTATGTCTTAAATAGTACAACTGAAGTATTTTCATCTTGATACTCCTAATTGGTAGAAATCATCCATAAAATATTGTTTCATAAGAATTAACATTGGGTTGATTTAAGTAAATTAATAACAGCTGTTTTGTAAATAAATCAACATGTTTATTTTTTAAGTTTAACATTATTTTATTGATACATCAAGAATTTAATCTTAAGCTGTTCAACAAGAGCAAATGAAAGGAACATGTTTGAAATAGGCTAAGTAATACCATTGTCTAAAACACCCAGTAGCGACACTCCGTTACAACATTTGCGACAAGCACTAGCTCGTAGTGACAGGAGCAAGAAGCGTGTATTTCTGTATTTTTTATATTCACAGCTGTTATTAGTAAATGTCAAATTTTGTGTCAGGGCCCTTTTTCTATTGATATTTTTCCAAACAAGGGTGTGTTGTATGCTCCTGCTATTAGGAGCGTTAGCGTTGCACTAGCTCCAAAGTACTGCAACGGGAGTGTCGCTACTGTGTGTTTTATACTGTGGTAGTACCATTGGGTATATATACTGATAAAAAGGTAGCAACGCAAGTAGTGTGAGTGAGACACTATAAATAAATTTAATATTGTGATTTTACATTATACAGTTAATATACATTATACACATACAAAAAATATATTATATTTTTTGTCGTCAAAAGTCACATGCTAGATGTATCCAGCACAGCGAGGGTCGGGATTGGCACGGGGAAGGTGTAGGGGTGTTTTTAATAAATGTTAAAACACCCCAAGTTATTAATAAATGTTAGAGGCTTTTTTTAGTTTTTGTTATATTCATACTGGATGTTTAGAAGTTTATAAGAAGAGATTAGACTGACAAGAAACTCAAAAAGGATTCTTAGGCACAGACAAGATTTATTATTTTTTTACATTACACTGCTCATCCCCTATAAACTATTGATATGTGAGAGAAACTTATTCAGACAGAATAAGAGGTAAAACCAGTACAGTACAAGGTGTATATTACTAAAAAAGTTAAGTCGGTCTTGATTCAAACCTGGGCTAACTCAGACTCAACGTCCTGATACCTTAAACCAATCTTACACTGGCTCTCCGAATGAGGTGATAAATAGATAGATATTTGTGAAGCTAAGGAGGTGATAAATAGATAGATATTTGTGAAGCTAAGAGTGAATTTTCCAGTGAAGTTAAGAGAATGTAAGAATGTGAAAGATGTTGCTAGTTATCTTGAAAAAGTAGAAATAAAACATAACTAGCAGAAATAAAACAGATCAAGACCTAGAAGAACTTTTATATTTTCAGTAATGCACAGTCCAATCCTATCTATATCCTATCTGAAGATATAGATGGGATTGGATAAAATAGAAAGATAGGTTATTTATGGTGCTACTTTGAATTGCTCACTTTTTTTTTGCTTCACCTGGCACACATAGTACATGAAGAACTGACTGGTAGGTGCAGAACAACTCATTGTTTTAGATAGCATGTTCTCTGGCTTTCATCTCCATAGTCCTATTTCCTGGACACTGAATGGATGTTGGATATTGGCCTTGACCACGCTGAGTCCCTTATCAGCTCCGATACTCCTGTATGACTCGACCAAACAGCTAACACCGTACTCTGTTGACGTGAACACTATGCTTCCGTACTACAGTTGAAAAGATTCCATCTGTCATATACTTTTTTTGTCATGTCCTTTCTTTATCTTAAATTTTTTACTTTCACAGTATTATATATTGTACCTAGCATACTTTACCAAGTGTCAACATGTGCATTGCATTATGTGCAAATTGCATTTGCACTTCGGTGTCAGTCCTAATATGTCCTAGCTTGTTTAGTATCTATCATTCAATATATATATATATATATATATTTTACATCCTTAGTTAGAGATTAGTCATTTTTAAGAACACTGGTATACTGATAAATGTTTTTAGTTTATTTGATAGTACTTGTCCTGCACACAGGTCATCCTAGACCCATGTGGGACCATTTTTATCTTAATACAACATTTTATATTTATTCTGTAAATATGTTCTTGGTCAATAAATGGATTTCTCTCTCTTTTTTTATATTGTTAATGGTATTCTTTCTATAAAGTTTGAAATTGGATTATGCTTTGTTTCCAAACATAAACATGAAGTGGTACTAAATTTTTAAAATTTTGTGTGTGAAGTAGATGGTGCTGGGTTAAGCAAAGTCCTGCTGAAAAATCTACATTAGTTGTTCTATTTTGATCAGTAAATAATTATGCAAATTTCATTTTTTTCTGTTGTGGGTTGTATTGATAGCAAATATTTTTAGATCAACTTGTTTGTAAGGCCAAAATGCAACTAAAAACAACTATTTCTGTTTTAATAAAAAATGTTTCTTCAGTCAATAACCTCTAATTTGGAGTCTTAGGTAGAGGAGATATGTTGGTGCGTAGAGATATTAAGGGCCTTCAGGAAGTTTAGTGTAGTAGTTTTACTGTGCAAACTCAAAGGGCAAAGTTAGACTGGCTCTTGTATAAGACTGACCTTATAGTCTATATCTCTTCAATATAGATTGACCTTTCTCAACTAATTCATGATAAACTTGTTTAATATATTAAGTCTACATTTTCTCGTTTGAGTTTTAGTTCTCTTAAATAATTCTGAAAAAATAACAAAATCCATCTCATCTATACTAAGAAATAATAAAGAATATAACAAAAGTAAAGTTTGGAACTGCCAATAGAAAGGAAGTAGTCCTAACAGTTCTGATGAGGCTTGTAGACCACATTGTGTGTTACATCTTTGTTGACAGTTGTATGGTGTTGCAGGGAGCTACATCCAGCGTTTGGCACCTATGTTCACTCTGCCACCAGAAGGGGATGACTGCGGATGGTCACCCCAGAAAGTTGCCAATATACACAGGGTCCTACAGGTAATACTCAACCCCAGATCACATTCTTTAAAGTCAAAGCTATTTTACTTTGGTAGCAATCGTTTAGTTTATTCAAATGTTTGGCTTCCTAACTAAAAAATAGGAACTATATGAAAATTGACAATGATATCAAGAAAATAAAGGCACTGAACCCAAAAAGTCAAACAAAATAAATTCTTCAAGAACCAACATTTACATTCAAGAATCAAGAATTTACTAAGCCATTAAATACAAAAGTACAATAGGCTGTCATAAAATGTTCTAAAACTAACTTAAACATACATGGATTGAATTAAAATAAAACACATGCAGTTGAGTCATTTACTATTTATCATGCATATATCATGCAAGCACTGTAGTAAACTAAATTGTCATAGAACAAGTTAAGATATTTTTTAAACAGATTAATTTCTTATACAGATCAGCCAAGTGCAACAACAGTTACATCATAAAATAAGTAGGCACTTAAAAAAAAAAGAAATGTCCTTTCATGAGGACTGTCAGCAAGTCACAAGAAGTCATCTGAACCTCTTGCCTCTGTGATATTGAAGGCGCTTATTTCCATCGAAACAGCACAAATAATGTAGTGCACTTGTTGAATTACTAATTATGATATGTACACTACACGACTTGTGCTGTTTCGATGGAAATAAGCGCCTTCAATATCACAGAGGCAAGAAGTTCAGAGCACTTGTCGACTATACAAATTATGTTTAGTAAGACCTATTTGGGTAGTAGGAATAAGCATACCAAAATCAGTTCAATTTTTGTTTTGGTTTCAAATGTTACCTTATTTGTTTGGTGATAGTGTTTTAATTGCATTACAGATTAGAAAATAAGCACAAAAGAGCTACCCTGAAATCTTTGTTAAAAATTATAGGTTTCTATAGAATTGGAATGAAACATAAAAATATACAAGATCTTAGGCTTAAGCGGCCGGTGTTACAACAAGAATTTAGATTTGTTGATTAAAAACAAAATGCTGTTTTATTATTTACAATATCACTAGATGTTTAGCGTATAGTGTGATGTGGCATATTTAGTGGTATCAGTCTCAGTAATACTTTTTTCTCATTCAATTATTTAACCATTTTATTATCTTTTCTTGAGAAGAAAATAGTGTTTTAATAAGGGCTCCCATTCACCGCTAAACTTCACCAATCCTCCCATTAGCCAATAACACCAGCAAGTTGAACTTTCAAGTGCTGAAAGCAGCCTTCAGACCCAAACATGCAACACTTGAGAACACTACCATGATCGTTATCGAAAAAAATCTAGGTTCTGAATCTTATTTACAATGCTACTAGCACATCTTTCCTCTGGATCACAAGTTCTGGGTTCCAAATTATGTGCAAATTAGTGTAATAGGAGAAAAATGGCATCAGCAAACTTACCCAACAAGACAAGTCCACCAACATGATACTGAAGGAAACAAATAAAGGATTCACAATTCAAGTAAAAGCCCTAAAATCTGCATTTTTAAAGCCATTTTTTAATTGTCATGCTAAAAATTCAAAAAATGACAGAACCTAGTTCTAATTGTAAACAACTCTGTTTACAATTAGAACTAGGTTCTGTCATTTGTGTAATCACACAAAAAGCCATATATACAATCAAATAAAAAACTAATTGCAGAGACAACATTATGTAAATAGCTATATTCACAACGGAAACTTGTCAGTGATGGACTGTTCACTGCCGATCAGCTGTTTTCTACACATAAAGGTAGTAGTGTGATGTATTAAAAAAAATCAAATTAACATTACAAGTTATAGGAAGATATTTTGATCTAAAAGCCATATGTTCTCAAATCCCATTCCATAGTCTATAAAATACTAAAAGATTCCAGTGATTTATATTCAATGGTAAAAGACGGATTGAGTTTTTATTTAGTTTATTTTGTAGATGTGTATTCTACATAGCCTATGTTCAAAAAATAATTCTCATTATTTAACATGTGTTTAGTCAAAACTATTTAACTTAGGAGGTTGCTTACTGAGAACATCTCTATTTACTACAGCTGGTGCGGACATTGGTGTCACCTGGTAACCCGGCACAAGTGACTCAATCATGCCAGCGGGCCCTTCACACCAGTGGTATCCTAGAGGCTTTGTGTCACATGCTGATGGCTGGGGGAGTGCCTGTAGACATATTGACTGAAACTATATGTGGCTTGGCTGAGGCCATACGGGGCCACCACCCTAACCAGACATATTTCTCCACAGTGCTGGCTCCTTCGACACCGCCCAGGTAATTTTGTGTTGCTAAAACTTCACACAACACAAATGAAAGCATTAGCAATCTTAGCGTACATTATTGTTCTGGGCTATATAATCAGCTCATCGTCGGGTATAATCAAAGCATTTTAAGCTTCAGCGTATTAAACTCACAAGCTGATTGCATTAAATCTCTTTAGGGTATATAATTATTGAAGTTTTAACCTCGACAAGTTTAAATTTAAAACCTCAAAATATCACTTAATGTAAGCAAGTAATTTAGTAAATTCTAAAATATTCTTCTAAATCTTTACCCTCAAATATTGTTCTCCCAATACCTGTTGAGTCAAAGATTACATATCATTATAATAATAACTAGTGATGGGTCGGTTCTATTTTTTTTTTTTTTTTTCTGGTCTGGTTTGGTTCTTTACGGAAATCGGTTCTCGGTTCTAAGCACTTTTTGAGAAAGTCTCAGAACATTTTTCTAATACCTTTACACCAGTGAATCAACAAACTATTTGGAATCAGTCAGTAAAAACAGTGCATAGTATTTTGGTGATTTCTCCAATATAAAGTATAATACACCCTAAAAATCTATAAAATGACATACAATATTTCCAATAACTAGACAATTGGTAACATTTTATTTATTTTCAGAGTATGATTGTTTACATTTTTTGGACAAAGAAAGTATTTACTTTAAATTTAAAAAAGTATACAATTTAGCTAAGTGTAATATAATGCTCAGATTAATGTGCAATTGAAAATTACCTTGAGGAAATTACAAAACTTATAAGCCTAGAGAAAATTAAAATAATAAATAATAAAAAAATATATATATTTTTATTAACTATTGAAAAAAAACTATTTCCTTAACTATTGGTTATTTTCTCAATTGGTGATAATACTGAATTAACCCTTTGACGCTGTAATTTATGTGTGCGCCTCAACCCTGTACGCGGTACTTTTTTTATCAATCCGGTGAAAAAATGCATACGTTTGGAAAAACCTTTATCATCATCATCTTGGACTTCATCATCATCACTATCTTCTGAAATGATGTTTGGTGTAGATTGAAGTTGAGCAAAATCAACATTGTCACTATCACTTTCTTCAGAAAGGGAAGAATTGTCCATCCAGCGATCAATCTCACTATCCCGAGTTGTCATTTTAGTCACTAAAACTACACTAATAACACACAACACACGATAAAAAAAAAATTTATTCAATCCACGTATAATAAAATTATAAACTAGCTAAACAACACGTTACGATAAACAACAACACACTTTGTTTACACCGGCCGCCATTACTGCAGACAGCTGTGAATGACCTGTTGAATATCGTCTCCTTACAGTAAAAATCAATATTGTTCCACAATCCAACGTTAGGAATACGATCATTGTAATGTCATAAACGTACTGCAGGAGTTCCCAATTCGTGAGAGTTCGTTATTGAGTCGCTAGGTAGCAACACTCGTCGGGATAACCGTGCGCGTTATATTAACGTCAAACCACATACAGAGGTCATTGGACGGCGCGTCAATATAACGTCAAACCACGGCAAGGGGTTAAGAAAATATAAATGCTACTCACATTAATAAAAAACTATACAGCCAATAATACCATAAATGTTTTTAGAAATTATAGTATACATTTTGTTTTAAATTTAAGAAATAATAAACTATTTTGGGTCAGTAAATGTTGTCATTGCAATTTAAAACATTAATCTTTTAAACATTAATACAATTTAAGACTTTGTAAAAAGGAAAAACAATTAAAATAAAATTTAACTATTTTAATAAAAATGTTAGACTCATTTTGTTTAGTTATGACACAATATTAATCTTAAATATTATTTTTCAATCCAATTCCCTAAGTTTTGTTTACATTTTTTTTTCATTAAAAGTCTAAATAAGTAAACTCTAATATCTTAAGTTCATCATAAAAACCTTTTATTTTTCAAAATTCACAATAAAATTAGAAGCATATTTAATTTCAGAATGTTAGATGAGTTGTAAACAGAATGTAATGTTTCCAGAGGTGTTTTTTTTATCAGACAGGAAGTGATAAGAAAGGAAAATAAACAAGGGTGGAGCTCAGGGAAAGGATGACTGGACCCTGGACTCTAACAAAAACTGAATGGCTTCAATTCACTGTCATTAATGTTATCTGTCTCTTTTCAGTGCTGATAAGGAAGTGGCCAGACTATGGGCGAATATTTTCAGACTTATTTTGTTTATCTTGTGGCCAAATCATGTATTGATAAGGAAGTGGCCTTCTATGGGCAGATATTTTCTGAAATAGATATATATTTCTTGTGGCCATGTTGTTTGATTGTTCTGTTTATCAGCACTTTTCATACCTGAAACATTTCTGATATGAAAGCTATCTCCCCTTTTAGGTTTTCTAAAACTGGAACCACAGAACTGAGATTTTCCCATCGGTTCTGGTTGTTTTGTCAATAACCGATAGAACCGACTTTAGAGAACGACCCATCCCTAATTATAACATAATCCATCCTAAGTATTTCATAAAATGTTTGATTATAGTAAATTGTATTATATTTAAAAAATTTTTTTTAAAATAGACAAACCTGATATGTAGTATTACACTTTTATCCAAAGTCATAAATTAACTGACAAATTTATGTGATATTTATGGCTGGATATGCACAATTATTAGTTATGTGAAAAATTATATGAATCGATTATCTCAATTGAAAAAAAATGCTACCAAACATCTTAACCCTTTACACGCGGCAAACAAATATATACCCAGCCTCTACTTTGCCTCAAACGCGGTAAACAGAGATATCCGAAATTAAATATTTCTATCGATAGTATAAATAATAGTTCCTAAAACTTCCGCTAGAATGCAGCATCAACTTAGACATGTCTTTGGCCAACTCCCTCAGCCTATTAAAAGCGTAAATCGTCTATGAATGAAAAGGAGTGGAGCAGCCAATTAGAGCGTGCATGGGCGCGGCTCCATCTCTTGCCTTTGCACACGCATAAAATGAAAAAGAATGATAAGTGTTGAAAACAATGTGCTTGGAGCGACAGAAGGAATCCTCCTTTTGTCGCTCCAAGCACATTGTTTTCAACACTTATCATTCTTTTTCTCAGTTTTCTAGTTTTTAATTATTTTGTTGTATTTATTATTGTATCATAAATAAAAGATAATATTAAAAGTTTCAACTAAAATGTTGACAGTTTTTTTATATAAATGCACTTTTCATTATAGTTGTACATCTACAATAAAGTACCGTTAAAAGTTGTAATTATTAATTTAAATATAAATTTATATCTTTTTTATGTACCTTTATGTTTCTAAAACTTAAAAAAAATTATCTTCGCAGTTCAATAAAATAATTTTTTTTACATAATTAATGTACGATAGGTACAATTAGGTTTAATGTTTTTACCTATTGTATTACGAATAATATAGTAATTTGTAATGTACAGTTTCAATTGTTTAGATATACTAATTATAAATATATTTCTATTAAATTACCAAATTAAATCATTATTTATTTTCATTATTTTTAGTTATAAATCTTTTTACACAAGTACAAGAAAAAACAACATATACATACAAAGATAATTCTCACACAGGAAGATCCTGTGGGTGGAGGCTGAGCCATTTATCAATCCTCTTCCTCATAACTGACGAACTTCTGGAATTAATGTAATTAAGATAAATATAAAACTAACAACATAAATAATTAAAGTTGAACTGAAAAGCAGTAAAAAAGAAATAAAAACATAACGATAACTATAGTTTATAAATAAGTGGGCATGAACAGAGTGTGAACGTTAACTTTCTCACTCGCCAACACACACACACACACACACACACACACACACACACACACACACACACACACACACACACACACACACACACACGCACGCACGCGCACACACACCCACACCCACACGCACACGCACGCACGCACACATACACATAAAGTGGTGATGGCCCACCCTCCCGCTAATAAACATAAAGTGGTGATGTACAGTGCCATTAGTGCACGTACAGTAGTATTGACCAACCCACCCACCCAAACACGTACAGTAGTATTAACCCTACACACACATACACGCACAGCGGTATTCACACACACGCCCACTCAGGCACGTACAGTGGTATTGACCAACCCGCCCACCCATACACGTACAGTGGTATTGATAAATAGGGTAAAATAATTTCTGCGTGCGAAGGGTTAAGTAGCCTAACAGGAAAGTACCTCAAGAAAGAGCTACAAAAATACCTACAAGACATCCAGTCTACTGCAATGAAGACTTTACTTCTTTAACATCAGCAATATAACCTTTTAATTTTGTAACCTTTTACTATGGGTAGTAACTTTATTAACTTGAATCAATTTCTTGAAGTTATTGGATAATAAATGAATAAGTAAATAAATAAAAATTGTGTACTTTTAACTAATTCTTATTGTTACAGGGAGGCGATTGTGGTCCTGTTGATGTCCATGGTAAATGAAAAACAGCCATTCCTGTTACGTTGTGCCGTGCTTTATTGTTTCCAGTGCTTTCTATTCCAGAATGAGGAAGGCCAGAGACAGCTTGTGAAGACACTTCTGCCAAGCACTGCTGAAGGTTAGAACAGTGCTTTACAAAATATTTGTTTTTAATTAATAAACAAGTTAAAAAATAGATTTATTTTCTTTTTGCTCTTAATGTTCCTCTATTTCTCCAGGGTAATTTAAGTTTACTCATTTATTTATGTAGTCTAGTGTATTACCTAATCATAAATGTGCAACCTACTTATTTTATTTATTTCTCTTCCCTCTTCAAATAGTTAATTTTTTTTACGAGAATGTTTTAATGTTGTAAAAAAATCCTCTGCTGATGAATTCCTTGTACAAATTCTAAAATCAGGGATCTGCAGCTGACATCATCTAACTTTTTAAATACAGTTTATTTTTAGTAACATACACATATGGTGCCAGAGACTGAAGCAGGGCTCTCCTTATCATTAGTTTTATCAACAATACTTTTATTTTTTAGTGTTACAGTAGACTCTCGGTTATCCGAGGTAATTGGGACCGAGACCACCTCGGATACACAAAAAACTCGGATAATCCCAAGATGGGTTGTACTGATAAGAAAAACGCGTAAAAATCGATAATTGTGTTACCATTAACATACTAATAGTACAAACTAATAAACTAACACATATAACTATATAAAATACAAAAACATTTACCTTAATCAGTAAATATTAATGTTTGAAAAAGTCTTTGATTGACTTTTGCGTAAGTTTCGTGCCTCTCTTTGATGCCGCAATGTTCCGCCAACGTTGAAAATGGAGGACATCGAATGGAGTTGATTCCTCTTGTTGCTCAACGTATGCGAGTGCTCCTTCAAGTAACTTCAATCCCTCGGAATGAGTAATCTTTGGAGTAGCATCATCTGTGTCTTCTTCTTCATTATTGTTTTTGTTTACAATGAGATCGGCAATTGCGTCGTCTGACAATTCCATTTCTTCGTCTCCATTAATCCAATTGATTACATCTTCATTTATGATTGGTTCTTCAACTGGTAAATGATTAACTAGGTTGGCTAAATCGACTACACAGTCGTCAGTTTCCTTTTGCGTGTCGTTTGTTTTGAGCTTTATTTGGAATATGTTTTTCCACGATTTTTGAATCGTGGACACTTTTACGTCGTCCCACGCAGATGCAATCCAATAAGCAACGTCTTTGACAGTGATTTTCTTAAGTGCATCCGTTACCGTCAGTCCTTCATCTAACTTGGCTAGCAGCACTTGGAGAAGCCTTCGTTGATAGTTTCTCTTCATTGCTTCCAAAACACCTTGGTCTAGGGGTTGGATGAGCGATGTCACGTTGGGTGGAAGAAAAACTGCTCTTATTTGACCACTAACTAAGTCACTTGCATCCGGATGAGATCGCGCGTTATCTAGCAACAACAATGCTTTCTGGGGCAAGTTTTTCTGCTTTAAATATGCCTCAACAACTGGGACAAAATCGTTAAAAAACCATGTTTTAAAAATGGTACAGTCCATCCATGCATTTTGTTGGTTTTTGTAAACTGTTGGCAAGCAATTTACTTGAACATTTTTGAATGCCCTTGGGTTTTTGGCTTTCCCTATTAATAGGGGTCTTAATTTTAATGAACCAGAAGCATTGCAGCAGTTCATGATTGTCACTCGCTCTTTACTTTTTTTGTAACCGGGTGCATTTGCTTCATTTTTAGCTGCTAACGTTTTCGATGGAAGCATTTTGTAATTGAGCCCGGTTTCGTCAAAATTAAAAATTTGATCTGACGTAAGTCCATCATTTAAGATTATGGTTTCAAGTTTTGAATAAAAACTGTCAATTTCAGATTGGTCGGCAGAAAGCTTCTCACCACAAATATTTAATTGTCGGATGCCATATTTTTTCTTCCAGGTATCCATCCATCCTTCACTAGCACAACAATTTTCCTCCCCATCCTTAAATTTCCTATGAAATTCAAGAGCTTTAGCTTGGAGCATGGGTCCACTTATAGGGCTGCCCATACCTCTCAACTGCGAAAACCACAAGTATAGCGCTTCCAATGTTTGACCCTTTCTTCATTGAAAGGAAGTATGATCTCCTTTCTTCATTGTCTTCCGCCTTAAGCCACTCCCACTACTCGCACTTTGGTTAACCCACTGTTCGATTTCTTTCTTCTTTCGTCTCCAATCTCCAACAGTCACTTCACCGACACCCAACTCTGCAGCAACCTTCTTTATAGATTCGCCTTTTTCTAACCTTTTAATCGCATTTAATTTTGTTTCTAAGGAAACCACTACTCGCTTCCGCTTTAAACTCATTTTGCACAGTAAGATTCTCTTTCACACACACAAAAATGAACTTATAAAAAATAATTAAACGTATGAAACAAAACTAAAAACCACTTATTAAATAGGCCTACAAACTAAGAAACATTAAATTAAAACACTTAAAAATTAACCGGTTTCAAAATACTGTAATACGCCGTTACTTTGGAACAATAAAAATGCAGCAAACAACCACGTTAGATAGACAACTCAGACTGACTGACGAGGACGACTGACAAAATTAGAACAATTCTGCAATAAACTCAGTTCCTAATAAAAGGGGGTGGGTTGACTTCCGAGAACTCCGGCTCGACCTAGCAGCGACCGGTAGAGGCATTCCTGATGCGTGAATCGCTATATTTGCGTAAATTCGCATCCACACGCATTTAATCTCTACGATAACCAACACGGTTGTGACCCGCCCTCTCCGACTTTTGCCTCGGTTAATCTAGGCTCGGATAATCACGAGTCTACTGTATTAAAGGTTGAGTGAAGGTTTCAGTATAGAGTGGTTAGGTTAAAATTGTGTGTTAGCTTTAAAAGTATTTTTTTTAATGTACAGTACAAGGTGATTAATATTATATGATGTGTTACTGCATGTTGATAAGTGTTCTATGAATCAATGCATTAAATTTTAATTTCTTGTGTCATATTAAAACAGTGATTTTAGTGCAAAGTAACTCATATAACCTAAATTCCAAAGTGTTAAATGCTGTAATTAAGCACTTCAGTAAGGTCTAGGGTAAATTTACTAAACTTAAAAAGGAGGTAAAGTATGTGAGGAGCGCAATTTAAAAAATAATGTAAAACTTGCCCATTTTTAGTTGTGTTAACTGTTAGAATCAAATAACCAATAACACACTAGGTCTACCAGCTTGTTCATGTTTTTGAAAATATATTGATTATAGTTTATTGCAAGCACCAAACAACTTTTAATTTTAAAACTAGGGCAATATTAACACAACACTATTTATTCATTCTTATTTCTTATGCAATTTGTGTGAAATGATGTTATGAAATGCATAATGTGAAATGACATGACAGAACAACTTGAGACAGTGCTGAACTTTTTCCATTTATTATTTGTGATCTTAACCTTCAACAACAACTGATAGCTCAGAGGATGAATGTCTCTCCACTAAATTATGATCTAAAGTTCATGGTTCCAATCCTGCTGTGGGACTTAAACTTTTTGCTCATCAGTTAATTAAGTAAACTTACATTTATTTTAAAACCGATTACAATTATTTTAATTAAATTCTGAAATAAAAAAAAAAATAATAAAATTGGTGGATCTTGTTTTTGGTAAGGTAAAGAGATATCCATACTGGCCTGATAGAATCATAAAAGTAGATAAAGAAACCTACAAAAATGTAATTAAATATGAAGTAGTATTTTTTGGTACAAATGAAGTGGCAGCAATAAATTAAAATGATATTGCTCTAATATACTTTAAACGTTGAAGTTACTCTTTACATACAGATTTCCTTTTGATGTTGATATTCACATGTTGATGCAATTGTTTCATTTTACATGTTTCCTTTAACCGTCCGATGATTTAATGTCCGATTACTCGACCTTTACAACATATCTGTCGAGGTTTACTGTCGAAAGATCGACCTTCGCTTTTACAATTTATTACGAGTGTACATTTTTTACTAAATATCGTATATAGTATGTCATTTGAAACAGCTGATTCCATTGTTCAGTCTGGTGAAAGTTTTATTTGGTTGGTGTGGGCCTAGACTAAAAAGAATTACAAGAACGAACTTGATAGCTGTGATTGTCAGTGTCTATATTGTTGTTTGCTACTGTGTGTATATAGTTTTTTGTACATTACTTTTTAATTTTAGTATTAAAGGCCTTACAAGTATATATTTTCTTATTCAGTAATAAATTCTCTACTAAATGGCTATCTTGGAATTTGTGTACTGTATATAGTGAACACTTTGTGTGTCTGTAAAGTGTGAAAAACATTCTGGATTTTCTTGTTCTTCTTCTCTCCAGAAATGAAAATCTCCAACTACTTGTAATGTCATTTTGAAATACATAATATAATACTATATGGTTTAATGAACAAAATTATGTATAATAAGTCTTAATTTGGATAAAAAATAAATTTTAAAAAAAGGCAGAAAATTAGCCAAAATAGGCTGAACCACCGGAGGTAAAATAGTGAACCATTGGAGGGTTCAATGTAAAGTGTGTGTAAAAATATAAATTAGTGAAGGGTTGGTTTCTTTTTTTCTTTTTTTTTTTATCGGTTCTGATAAGGTTTTTTACTTGAATCGGTTCTTAGTTCTAGTGCATTTTGAGTATGTCACAGAAAACTTTGTAATAACTTATGTCAGTGAAACAAAGAATAATATGTGTTTGTTCAATAGCAAAATTGGAATACTATTTTAGATGAGTGATTTTATTGCTGTACTGTAACAGTGTACAATATTTTGAGGATTTTCCCCAATTTGAAGCATAATACACCTTAACCCTTTCCACTCAAGTGGCGGGGCAGCCCCGCTACGCAACTTACCGCACTAACTCCAATGTCGGGCCGGGCCCGACGTCTCTATAAAAACGTTCTATGATTGTATTTAGACTAACGTAGTTACATTATTGACCACTAGGGTTGTTGTTTGATATGTGCTGCTATCTGTAGAATTTTTTCGGAACCGTTTGAGTTTAGTATCGGTAAACAAACCTCAGAAAATGTAATATTTGTCGTCTGTGGCTGCTCTGTAAACAGCTGGCTGACTGCAACAGCTATCTGCACTCACTTAGTTCCGTCATATGTTATCGTTCGTAATGAGCTTATAAAACGCATTGTTGTTGCTAGGTTATCGTTGTTGTTTTACTGTTTATTCATAATATTTTTATTTTTACGACGATGATTCCTGTCGAATAAAATGGGTGAAGACGACGGCAGTAGTATTCCACCAAATGATGGAAGTGGCGACAGAATAGTTTCGATTTCGAACCTCAGTGATGACGGTATTACCAGCTTACTATTTGACGAGGATTTATTATCCAACTAGTTATGTGCCTAAAACATTTCTTTTCATCTTTTACATTTCCTGTATGTTCATCAGTATTTTTACCGTAGGCCCATGTGTAACCGGTATGAAAATGAAAGAGCGTTGCAAGTAGGCTATTAGATTTTGTCTGTTTATATTTTTAGCTGATAACATGTTTTGAATTATTGAAAAAAGCTTTACTTACAAATTTGGTCTAAATTATGTACCTTTTGACTGTTGCTAAGCAATAAAATAAAATATATGGAGCAATTGTTTACTAGTTGCAGTGAAAATATTTTTTTTTGTAAAAATGTTGTTTTTCAAAAAATTTGGTTTTAGAATTATATATTTTTTTTATGTATAATTTAGTCCAAAATATTTGAAAATGACTTTTTTTTTGTTTGTAAGGATACAAACAACAAAAAACAAACAACAAATACTATTCTTCCTGTTTAAAATTTTTCAAAAATTCTTCTTGTATCCGTTTTTTTTTTTGTTAGAAATTCAATTTTGTTCCAATAAATATATACAATTAAAACATTTTAAAAATAAAAATATATATTTTATTTTATATTATTCTATACTTTAGTCATAGAAGAAACAAAGAAAAAATACATCAGCTTTTTGGAACTATCAGATATATGTTTTTCCCACTGAACAAATGTAGTAGGCAATCTTTGCTTAAAAGTAAATGGAGCTGATAGGGAAACTGGGTTCCCAGTAATTGGAGTGGAAAGGGTTAAACCTCTGTAAAACCATATATTTTCAACTAAATAGAAAGTTGGTACATCTTATTTATTTTCATGGTATTATAATAATTATAATAATACTATGATAATAATGTATTTTTCAGCTAATAAAATGTGTATTTAAACTTGATTGCTGTAAACATTTTAAATTAACTGTTTAAACAAAAATGTATACCAATGCAATTTAAAACTTAATTTTTTTAAAGTTTGTGAAATTAACTAAAATAAAATTATGATAAGAAACATAAAGAGGAAAAGAAGAATAAATCTCTGTTTTAACTTCTTTGCTAGTCAGTATTTTGTGATGTACTGAATCAATTGAACTATTTTAAAATAAAAATCCCTATGATTCTTTGTGTTATATAGCTATGACACATTATGTAATCATAAAACTGTATTTTTCAATCTAATTCCCTAATTGTTGTTAGTAAAAATATTTTACAGTATTTTTTGCAATGTTTTATATTATTAGTAATATTTTCTAAATAAGTAAACTCCTGTAACTTATATACACTCTAATTGGCAGGCTTAATCTTTTGCATGTACAATTAAACTAGAATCATAATTATATTCAGTGTTAGATGAACAGAAAATGATAAGGGTCATGATAATAAGGGTTCAATGAAAAGGACTGAAAAATTGAATGGCATTTACTGCCTTTGTATAATGTTATCTTGTTCTTTTCATAGTGATGATAACAAAGTGGCCTGATTGGGCAGGTATATTCTGACAAATGTATTTTGTTTATCATCTGACCAGGTACTGTTGCTTCATCGGTCTGTATATCAGATGTGCCTCAAAAATTCTTCATAGCTATCTCCACCTTTTAATTTTTCCTGGAACTGAACTGAAGAACAGATATGGTTCTGTAGATTCTAGGTCCTGGTTCTTTTGTCAAGAATTAATAGAAACTAGAACCGACACCCATCCCTAAAGTTGTGACAGTAAAAAATTGGTTAGTTTCATGAGCCGTATTTTTTTGTGAATAGTTGTGGACCTATCCAGTGGGCAGTTGCTGTGTGGTGGACTGTTCAGCCACGACTCTCTGTCTAACTGGTTCTCTGCTGTGGCTCTGTCGCATGCCCTCATTGAAAACCCGGAACAACGGGAGGAGCTGCTGCGAGTGTTGCTGGCAGCGCACACAGGCAACTCGCCTGTCAGTTTACTACAACAGGTCACCATGCTTCTTCAACAAGTAAGACATTCTGTCACTTTGCAGTAATGCTGTTGTTTCTTTCCCAAGACTTGTACGACCAGACTAAATATTTATGTACCTATTTATAATTGCCAAATATTTTACCTGCCAATTTTCTTTCCTTCTTTTTCAAAACCAGAATAAAATGTTTTTGTCTTAAAAAATAATAAATATTATCTTTTTCAGCAATAATAATATTTATTTTTGAACCCTTTAAAAGCAAACAAAATATTTATACTCAGAGTTAATACCCAATTTAACCCTAAGAGTTGCTCCTTGGTGAGAAGCTGTCTTAGGATGTTGCACAGGAGTTTTTTAATTCTAAAAAACGGTTTACAAAAGATTTTATAAAGTGTTAAAAATTGCTTTGTTAGGAGAAATATGTATATTTATAAAGATCATTTCAGTATGAAGAAAAATAAGTAATACTTTTGTTCACTTACAAAAAATAATGTTCAAATGAATATATTCAGTCATTTTCCATACAAATATCCTTGAATTATGTGTTTGTTGTGTTGTAGAGCAGCAAAGTGCAGAGCAAGATGGGTCTTCTGATGTTGCTCTGTACGTGGCTGGCCCACTGTCCGGCAGCCGTCAGACAGTTCCTCAGCATCCCCTCTAGCATTCCTTACCTCACGGCTCAGGTACTTTCTACACAACTTGTCATTACCATTTAGGACGACAGTCATATCATACATGAATACAGGGTACACGTAAAACAGCATGAAGTATTATCATCAATATTTGTACAAATGTAATATGTTGATAATGAGATATTTGATTTTGACAAACTACGTTGCCATTACTAAAACTGAAGCTTCTGGTAACAATCAAGTCAAGTGTTATTACAATGTTTATCTCACCAAACGTTTCATCCTTAGTGGTGTTTCTGAGACTGCTATATAAGCAAGACTCTTCAAACCAGTTCTGCAGGGCAGGGTCAACACCAACCATGTGAATCGTTCTGATCCAACATGGTGACACCCTTCAATGAAGAGATCATAGGCGTCCATCTTATTTTAATCCGTGCAAGACTGATTCCCATACCTTTGAAGATGACAGTTTGAAAATCCCAAGCTTGAACAGATTGAAACAAGATGGAAGCAATATAATCACTTCATTAGAGGGGTGTTACCAAATAGATTTCAGGGTGTGTTCCATGATTGGTTACGCAGCAGAACTGGTTTAACGAGTTTTGTCTATATAACAGAGAGATTATATTGTCATTTGTGACCCTAAGGTATCTCTGAGGATGTTACATCACAGTGTAGTGAAATGTTTGCTGGTAAAAATATTGTAAATAACACTTTGGCATTCTCAAACTACTGGAAGCTTTATTTAGTAATAACACCAGCAGCTTAAGCCTACAAATTTTGGTATTTTGCAATTTTTGTAACTATACAGAGAAAGTGTGAGCAAACCTTGATCACTGTACTAATAGTATATTACCAACATTCAGGCATTACATAGCCCTCATGATATGTTGCAAGCTATTTTACTTCAGTTTAGCCTCATGTAACAATACATATTCAGGTTCTAGACAAGTACCTGATTTAAACATGTTTAAACATTTAAGGAAATTTAAGAATTTAAGGTAAATTTACATTTTAAGTAAAATGCCTTCAACTGTAGATCTAGGGTTAAAGTATATATACACACTTATATATACAAGGTGTCCCTGAACGCTCTGAGGATCTTTTTAGGTATTGATTGTGGGTCAAAAACAAGACATAATATCCTATTTAAAAATTCAAAATAACCTCTGGTACCCGGACAGCCGTCATTTTGTAATTTTTACTAGTTATTTTTTATTTTTAAAACTATTTAGTGTATAGAGTACAAATTTGGTATACACATTAATCAAACCATTTTCTTACTGAAATAAAAAATCAAAAATTTTTTATAAATATTATCAATGTGGTGGCACTTTGAAATTTTTTATCCTTAAAAACTTTTAACCCTTTCCACTCAAGTGGCGGGGCAGCCCCGCCACGCAACTTACCGCACTAACTCCAATGTCGGGCCGGGCCCGACGTCTCTATAATAACGTTCTATGATTGTATTTAGACTGACGTAGTTACATTATTGACCGCTAGGGTTGTTGTTTGATATGTGCTGCTATCTGTAGAATTTTTTCGGAACCGTTTGAGTTTAGTATCGGTAAACAAACCTCAGAAAATGTAATGTTTGTCGTCTGTGGCTGCTCTGTAAACAGCTGGCTGACTGCAACAGCTATCTGCACTCACTTTGTTCCGTCATATGTTATCGTTCGTAATGAGCTTATAAAACGCATTGTTGTTGCTAGGTTATCGTTGTTGTTTTACTGTTTATTCAAAATATTTTTATTTTTACGAAAATGAAAGAGCGTTGCAAGTAGGCTATTAGATTTTGTCTGTTTATATTTTTATCTGATAACATGTTTTGAATTATTGAAAAAAGCTTTACTTACAAATTTGGTCTAAATTATGTACCTTTTGACTGTTGCTAAGCAATAAAATAAAATTTATGGAGCAATTGTTTACTAGTTGCAGTGAAAATAATTTTTTTGGTAAAAATGTTGTTTTTCAAAAAAATTCGGTTTTAGAATTATATATTTTTTTTATGTATAATTTAGTCCAAAATATTTGAAAATGACTTTTTTTTGTTTGTAAGGATACAAACAACAAAAAACAAACAACAAATACTATTCTTCCTATTTAAAATTTTTAAAAAATTCTTCTTGTATCCGTTTTTTTGTTAGAAATTAAATTTTGTTCCAATAAATATATATAATTAAAAAATGTTGAAAATAAAAATATATGTTTTATTTTATATTAATCTATACTTTAGTCATAGAAGAAACAAAGAAAAAATACATCAGCTTTTTGGAACTATCAGATATATGTTTTTCCCACTGAACAAATGTAGTAGGCAATCTTTGCTTAAAAGTAAATGGAGCTGATAGGGAAACTGGGTTCCCAGTAATTGGAGTGGAAAGGGTTAAAAGGTTAGGAATACAAAAAAATTACAAGAATAACTTTTTATTGCAAATGTTATTTGCAATCCAAAAAAGTAACGTTGTATAAGATCGGATGACAAACAACAGAGATTTGAGTATTTTTGTATTTAATCATTTACACATGAATATGTACAGCCATGGTGTTGTGCCGCGCGAGTCAACCACAACAATACATCAGGAATCTATTCTGATTACTTTTATCCAAAACACTACACTAAAGTGATTTGTGTCCTTATTGTAATGAAAATGCCCCTATCAGGCAACGGGAAAAAAGTTGCTAGTGATTTTCGTTATTATTAAATTAAACATTAATTTTAATTAAAACTAGATTTTTTAAAAATTTATTTGAGATGCAAAGCAGGTTGTAGACATAAAACAAGTAATATTAAAAAGGCATTATACTATAAATTGCAACTCTAATTAAATTTATTTTCACATTACAAACGATGCTCAACATTTCGTCCTCTCATTTGATTTCAAAAGAAAAAAACTATTGGAAAGTGACTGGCACACAGCAGCAAATTTGTTTTTTTCTTGAATAATTCCAGCAACTTCAACAATTCTACCAACCTAGAATTTACAAATATTCTAGTTTATATGGCACTACTTAAGGTTAATATTAATTTTTAATTTATTAACAACGAAATCTTATGCAACTTTTTTCCTGTTACCTGATAGGACCATATTCATTACAATAATGTCACAAATCACTTAATTGTAGTGTTTTGGATAAAAGTAATCCGAATAGATCCCTGATGTATTGTTGTGGTTGTACACATTCACACGTAAATACAAAAATACTCAAACCTCCGTTGTTTGTCATCTGATTTCATACAACGTTACTTTTTTGGATTGCTAACAAAATTTTCAATAAAAATTTATTCTTGTAATTTTGTTGTATTTTAAAAGTTATTAAGGATCAAAAATTTCCAAGTGCCGCCATTTTGAAAATGTTTTAAACATTTTTATTTTTTTATTTTAGTAAGAAAATGGTTTTACTAATGTGTATACCAAATCTGAACTCTATAGATTAAATAGTTTTAAAAATAAAAAATAATCTGTAAACAATACTAAATGGTGGCTGTAGAGGCACCGGAGGTGATTTGGAATTTTTAAATAGGATATTATGTCTTTTTTTGGCCCACAATCAATACCTAAAAAGATCCTCAGAGTGTTCAGGGACACCCTATATAAATATATATGTATATTATAAAAGTACAACTGAATATATATCCTAAGATGGAGGATTATTATTGATGACATTGACTTTTACTTTTTACTAATTTATATTGCATGTAACTTGGAGTTGATGTAAATTACAAATTGAATTTTCTTTGTATTATGCTAGACACACCTGTCATTGCTATGTTCATTGATTTTATATATTTGCATTTCTGTATTTACATATGTTTTTGTTGTGTCATATATTATTTTGGAGTAGCTAATGATTGTTAATGTACAGGCTGGCAGTACAGAGAGAGATGACAATGAAGAGCTAGTTCAGGGACTGTGTGCCTTCCTACTCGGCATCTGTGTCCAGTTCAATGACGACTCTGTCACCAATTTTACCAAGGTAGATCCAAACATAAGTTACGCTCTATTTAATTCTCTCCTGTTCAAATTCCTCCAACTCCCTGCTGACGCTATTTGGTGGTATTAATTCCAGCTGCTCTACTGCTGAGAATACTTTTCTGAATGTTTTCATGTAAGAAGTAAATATCAACTAAACTCTTGTATGCTATGAGACCCATCCCCCCCCACCAAAGCTGGAAAGCGTGCCAACTGGGGGATGGCTCAAAACAAGTCGAGCGATGGGATCACGGGTGGCAGTTGGAGGGTCAAAATAACACTTGGCAGCTGAGCAAAACTAATTTATTACCAAGAAGCAAAAATTAAATAATCAAAAACAGCAGAAGGCCACAATATAAAATAGGCAGAAGGCCACAATATCAATTAGCACTTCAATAAATAACAATAAACACTAAAATTAACAAGATAAGACACAAAAGCTACAAAAACAACAAACTCAACAAATACCAAAATTACCAATTAACAACTACATGGCCTATCTGCAGCCTAGCCAGAGACACCCAAAACGTAAGAAAATTTTAATAAATTAAAAGTGAACATCTAGAAACAATTTAGATAACCCCAAAATAACCCCGGCAATTCAGCCCACATCCCTTGATTCCACCGGGCCAGGGAGTAAGCCGGAATCCCTGGGCAGCTCCGAATTAGAAGTTAATTCAAAGAACAACAATCCCCTTTTGGTGAGTTTAAAAATTAAACAATTTAAAAAAAAATATATAACACGGTACCGTTCTATTATCCCCTGACATCAATAATACCAAACACGAAATAAATAAATAAATAACTTAATCACTAGGCCTAAAGTATAAAAATAAATAACAACACAATTTAACAATAGGGACCTAACAAATATAAACTCTAAAATATCTAACAACAAAATAAACTAATTAAACTAAATAACAAGAAATATAAATATAAATAAATATTAACATCAAAATTTCCTTTTGTTTGTATTTTTTTTTTCCTTTTAAATAAAAAAAATACACATATAGGTCCCCATGGCTGTGTTGCATAAATCACTTTGGTCCGTTCACTTTAGGCCTAGGCCACATTAAATTGTTCCACAAACATTTTTTTCTTCCTTTTTTTTTTTATAAATATAAATCTGCCTCAAAACCCCCAGCTCAGCCGCCGGGAACAAAACTGGAACACACTGACCTGAGGACAGAAGACTTCTACCCGAAAGATGTAGAGAAGGTAGCGGGCGACCCTATGCTTCAACATGGTCCTCAGGCCAGGCGGGCAGTGCAGATGGTAGACAATCCCCGGACGGCAGGCCGAGGGCTGAACGTCCCACTCAAGGACCCTGGAGTTTTAGGTGCCTTTAGCCTCGCATAATGAAATTCTGCAGGCAGCACAAGACAACTGAAGACAGGCCAACCTGACCGAAGCTGGACCCAGGAACGAAACGGAACTGAGCCAACGGCCACCAAAGTACGCGAATCGTCGTATCTCAGGCGAATCTCAGGCAGCCTGGCAGACAACGACGAAAAAAAACGTAATGTACCGGTCAAAAGACCCGGTACAACCTCCCTCTGCAAAACTCAACACATCCAGGCAGGGGAGAAAACTCGGTACCTCAGGGAACCAAGAGGAAGAAGAAGAAACCTCCAAAGAGTGGTGCTCCAAGGACGCCAAAGAGAATCTAAGAGGGGAAACCCCTCGAACAGGGAGCGAACTACCCTGACTGTCGGGCCCGACAAGAAAAGAGAGAAAGAAGACTCTCTCAGAACAGCCACCTAGGGCGCCGAGGTGATCAATCTCTTTGCCCCAAGAAACCCCCAGGAACACCAACTCCTGGACCAACCGTTCCCCGGAAAGCCTTAAGCTGGGACACATGGGCTTTCCTGAACACCCTGCCTGACTGGGGATCAACCAGCAGAGCAGTCACCGGTGACAAAAACCTGTCGATGCGGTGGGGACCAGACCACCGATAGCACAACTTTGCAGCTCTTCGTTCCGCGGCCGAACTGACCGGGTAAGCCTGACAAAGAACCAGATCTCCAACCTGAAAAGGGTTAGGAGTACGACCCTTATCATACCTCCTCCTTACTCTCTCTCTCTAGCACGTAGCAGGTTGCGCCGAGCAGCCCGCCACGTGGACACTACGTCAGTGGCACCTGGCGTAGGTAGAAGATCCTCTAGCCTCCACAAGTTGGACAAAGGGTTGTTAGGAGGGTAGCCATGTAGAATCTCGAAGGGAGTGGCATTGTGAATCTCATGTTTGGAAGAATTGAAAGCAAGCTGGAGCCAAGAGAGACTCTCATCCCAGGTGTTCTGCTTCTCAGCATGAAAGGTAATAAGGGCAGACCGAAGATTGCGGTTGAACCGCTCTGCATGAGAAGGCTGTGGGTAATAAGGAGAAGTAGTCACATGCCTGATACCATTGCCAAAACAGAACCTACGAAACTCGTGTGAGGTAAACTGGCTACCGTTGTCGGACACAAGAGTGGAAGGCACACCAAAGTGCTGGAAGAGTTGGGACTGGAGAGCACGGATGGTGAGCTTAGCCGTGGCACTCCGAAGTGGGAAAAGCCAAACGAACTTCGAGAAAGCATCCACACAAACAAGTAGGTAGGAGCTACCTGACTTGCTACGGGGAAAAGGACCCACGTAGTCGATGAACACCTTCTCAAAAGGACGCTCGACCACCTCAGAAGATAACAACCCTAACCTTGCATTCTGACTAGGCTTGCTGAGAGAGCACAGGTGACAAGCCCGCACTCTGCCCGCAACATCCCGGTCCATGCCCTTCCAGATGAAGTACCTACGAATCTTAGCGATGGTCTTATGAATGCCAAGATGACCGCCCACCAGAGAAGAGTGATAATATTGAAAGACCATCGGTACTAGATGACTAGGCAGCACTACACGGGGTTCACCCCTCTGTCGAGGACGGCAACAGAGTACCCCTTTGGACAGAAAATAGGGAGGGTGGGCACCTCCCTCTTGAAGCTCACCTAAGATGACTGACAGCTCAGGATCTTTCTGCTGATGGGACAGTAGGTCGTCAAAAGCCAGAGGAAAATCCAGAAGAACAGCACCACACTGAGCAACAGCCTCAGTCGGTGGATCACTGGGTTCATGGTACATGCGGGAAAGAGCATCCGCGATGACATTCTGGGTACCCCTAAGATGTTGGACTCGGAACTTAAAAGCAGAAATTTTGACAACCCAGTGACCAATTTTCCCGAGCTGTCGGGATGGGCAAGAAGCCAAGATAGTGCCTGATTGTCCGTCTCCAGCAAGAACTCAGCGTGTTCCAAGAAACGCCGAAACTTGTCCGTACCAAAGACAACAGCCAGACACTCTAACTCATAGATGGAAGAAGCTTTCTGTTCCTGGTGAGACAACGTCCTCGAAGCAAAAGCGATGGGCTGCCTGACCCCATCAAACTCCTGAGAAAGAAAAGCAGCAATGGCGGAGGAGGAGGCATCAGTCTGAAGAATAAATTCTCTGCTGAAATCAGGCATACGCAAGACAGGAGGTTGCATGATAGCCTCCTTGAGAGCATCAAAGGAAGTCTGCTGAGCTTGGCCTCACACAAAAGGGACACCTTTCTTCCGCAACTCGTTCAACGGGGCAGCAAGCTCGGCCACGTTAGGGATGAAGCGACGGTAAAAATTCACCATCCCCACAAAACGGGCAATCCCCTTGGCATCTCTGGGAGGAGGAAAATCCCGAATGCCCTGGGTCCTCGCAGGATCTATGCAGACGCCTCGAGAAGAGATAAGATGACCCAGAAAAGAAATCTCAGGACGAGCAAAAGTGACTTTCTCTGGATTGACGGTAAGACCAGCTGATTTAAGGCGACTAAGAACTTCCTCCAGATGTTGCATGTGTTCCCCGAAAGTCTCACTGTAGACAAGAAGGTCGTCCAGGTAATTGAAGACAAACTTGAACTTCACATCATGGAAGATGGAATCAAGCAGACGAGTAAGAGTCTGGGCACCCACAGCAAGACCCATAGGAACCCTAGTGAACTGGTAAAGATTCCAGGGAACACAGAAGCTAGTCATAGGCCGTGATTCCTTCTTCAATGGAATCTGATGGTAGGCCTGGTTCAAATCAAACACACTGAAAAACAGCCTTACCGAACCAATCAAACGCAGAATGCAAACCAGGCAGAGGTACCGAGTCAATAGCGACCTTAGCGTTGAGCCTCCGATAATCCATCACAAGCCTAGACTTACCATTAGGCTTGGGCACAAGAAAAGCTGGACTGGCATAAGCAGAACGAGACGGTTCAATCACACCCTTGCTCAGAAGATCTTCAATCATAGCCCTCATAACCTCCATCTTTGGGGGAGCAAGTTTGTACGGATGACTTCTAACTGGCTGAGAATCGGTGAGGTGGATCTCATACTCCAGAAGAGAAGTGACCCCAAGCTCAGCCGTAAGCACATCAGGAAACCGCAAACACAGCCTCCTAATGGCCTCTGCCTGCTCAGGGGGGAGATGACCAACCGGATCCACCTTGGGTTGTTCGGGCTCACAACCCACCTCTCTGACTGCAGGAGGGCAGTCAGAATCACCTACTAGAGGCACCAAAACTCGCCGATTAAACTTGAAAAACATCTGGCGCTTCTGGAGGTCAAGCACCATACCACTTTTAGAGATAAAGTCTGCCCCTAGGATACAAGAAACCGCCAGGTCCTTGGCAACAAGAAAACCCCACCTCCAGGAAAATCCTTCAATCTTAAAATGGAAAAACGCCTTCAGAAGAATAGGTAGAGGAGTTTGGGATGCCGTCCAGCAAGTAATAGAAGAAGGCTCGGTGTGCCTGACAAGTCCTAAGGCGTCAAGGGACTCAAAAAGAGAAAGGCTGATGATACTGCATGCCGAACCAGAATCAAGAAGGGCTCGACACACCGTACCACCAAAAGAAACAAAAACGCCAGGACACACTGAGGTGACCGCACTAAGTCCCAGGGAAGCCATGCCAGCAAGGCCCGAAAAATCCCCGACACTCCTGCTATGGGCACGTGTCAAAGGCAAATGGCCACGGTCACTCGCAACAACGCGGGGAGCTACTGTGGAGGCAACCCCCCGCGCTGAGCGTTTCCCGCCCCACGACCTCGAGCACGTGGACAGTCACGACGAATGTGACCAGGCTGGCCACAAGCAAAGCACACAACAGGAGGCCGAGAACCACGACCCTCCACTGGCTGACTCACACCTAAAGACATAGCCGGTCGACGGGTGGGGAGAGCACGATGACTCTCATGATCCCTCCCTTGCTGGTCTGAGAACTGCACGCTGCGCGAAACAATGCACAGCTGATGCAGCTCCCGAAAAGTCGAAGGAACACCAGCAAAAACCAATCTGCACCGTTCTTCGGGAGAAATGCCATCCAGGATGACACGAACGGTGTCAGCTTCAGAAAGTGTGAGGCGCAACGCTTGCCGAGCTTCCTTGACTGAAGAGACATAGGCTGCCAGAGACTCGCCCCTACCCTGCGACCGATAAAATCTGTCCATGACCATCCTCTCCCTGAGTCGAATGGGAAGAAACGACGAAAGCAACTCTCGATGGAACGAGTCCACCGAGGCATCACTGGCCAAGACAGAACTCAGCAACTCCCCAACGGGACCTCTGCAATACGGGAAAATCAGACGAAGCAAGTCCCCAGCCTGCATGCCGGGCATCTCACTAAGTCTGAGAAAGGCCACCAGAAACTTAAGAAGCTCCTCAGGATCCATCCCATCGATCACAGGGAGATTCTGGATCATGGGCATGAGAGGGTTAGGTAGCTTGTGGTAGCTCAGATGCAGAAGAGCAGGGGAACCCAAAGAAGCAGTAGGAACGGCAGCTGGAGCCGAACCACAAGCAACCTCAACAGAAACGCCTGCAGGCTCAGAAGGAACCTCAGGCACAGTGAGAGCCGTTGTCTCAGCCTGCGGCCTCGACACATTAGGCGAAAGCGCGAAAGTAGGCCGCTGACCCAGACCCGTAGGAGTCATGGAACCGGAGAGTGCCTGAAAAATCGCATCCAGCATAGCCACACTCTCCAAGATCCACGCCCTATCCGACGGTTCCAACCCCGGTGCCCGGTTGACCAGCCTTAAACGGGCAAGCAGATGCCCCAAACGTGCAAGGCGGCAGGCCCGGTCACGACCTACTGGAGGTTCAAACTGCAGATCTTCCAAAACCCCTTCCCAATCTTCCACCTTGCGTTTACAAACAGACAACTCCTCACCAACCTCCAGTAGATCAGACCACTCCACCGCCGTACCCGCGGACAACTGCTCCCGCAGCACCCTCCGGAGATTCAGAACATCACCCTCCGGAGTCACACCACACGACCTCAACTCAAATATCAACTCCTCCTTCACCAGGAGCGCAACATTCTGCAGATAGGCCATCTCGAACGCAACAATTCTCAACAATATACACAAAAAAACGACAACTCCAGGGTCCAAGACGAACAAAACCCTCAGCCTACCGAGCCACTGCCGACCCCTCCAATCCACCCATGAAACCCATTCAACAAAGTAACCAAGCGGATTGCCTAGGTTTTTTTTTTTTTTTTTTTTTTTTTTTTTTTTTTTTTTTTTTTTTTATATAAGTTAAATTATTTATTTGGTTTTAAATGTTTTTGTTTTTTTAATAATTATTTATTAGTTTCTTTTTTTTTTTTTTTCCAATACCAAGACACCTTGACGGTAGGTCGGCCAACCATGGCCTACTAACTGGCAAACACCCACCGTCAACAACCAAGAGATTTTTTTTTTTTAGGCAACCACGCTCTGCTACCAATTGAGACCCATCCCCCCCCCCACCAAAGCTGGAAAGCGTGCCAACTGGGGGATGGCTCAAAACAAGTCGAGCGATGGGATCACGGGTGGCAGTTGGAGGGTCAAAATAACACTCGGCAGCTAAGCAAAACTAATTTATTACCAAGAAGCAAAAATTAAATAATCAAAAACGGCAGAAGGCCACAATATAAAATAGGCAGAAGGCCACAATATCAATTAGCACTTCAATAAATAACAATAAACACTAAAATTAACAAGATAAGACACAAAAGCTACAAAAACAACAAACTCAACAAATACCAAAATTACCAATTAACAACAACATGGCCTATCTGCAGCCTAGCCAGAGACACCCAAAACGTAAGAAAATTTTAATAAATTAAAAGTGAACATCTAGAAACAATTTAGATAACCCCAAAATAACCCCGGCAATTCAGCCCACATCCCTTGATTCCACCGGGCCAGGGAGTAAGCCGGAATCCCTGGGCAGCTCCGAATTAGAAGTTAATTCAAAGAACAACAATCCCCTTTTGGTGAGTTTAAAAATTAAACAATTTAAAAAAAATATATATAACACGGTACCGTTCTATTATCCCCTGACATCAATAATACCAAACACGAAATAAATAAATAAATAACTAAATCACTAGGCCTAAAGCATAAAAATAAATAACAACACAATTTAACAATAGGGACCTAACAAATATAAACTCTAAAATATCTAACAACAAAATAAACTAATTAAACTAAATAACAAGAAATATAAATATAAATAAATATTAACATCAAAAGTTCCTTTTGTTTGTATTTTGTTTTTTTTTTTTTTTTCCTTTTAAATAAAAAAGATACACATATAGGTCCCCATGGCTGTGTTGCATAAATCACTTTGGTCCGTTCACTTTAGGCCTAGGCCACATTAAATTGTTCCACAAACATTTTTTTCTTCCTTTTTTTTTTTTATAAATATAAATCTGCTTCAAAACCCCCAGCTCAGCCGCCGGGAACAAAACTGGAACACACTGACCTGAGGACAGAAGACTTCTACCCCAAAGATGTAGAGAAGGTAGCGGGCGACCCTATGCTTCAACATGGTCCTCAGGCCAGGCGGGCAGTGCAGATGGTAGACAATCCCCGGACGGCAGGCCGAGGGCTGAACGTCCCACTCAAGGACCCTGGAGTTTTAGGTGCCTTTAGCCTCGCATAACGAAATTCTGCAGGCAGCACAAGACAACTGAAGACAGGCCAACCTGACCGAAGCTGGACCCAGGAACGAAACGGAACTGAGCCAACGGCCACCAAAGTACGCGAATCGACGGGCAAAAGCGAATCTCAGGCAGCCTGGCAGACAACGACGAAAAAAAACGTAATGTACCGGTCAAAAGACCCGGTACAGCTATACATAGTTGTTGTAAAGCTTGTTTATTGTTATAAAAATAGTGTATAAAATGAAAATTCACTATCATGGAAACACCAGTTTGGATTCGTCATTTTAGCATTACAAATAAAACTCTTTGTTTGACAGTAAATCTATGCTAAGAATATTACAAGCACATAAGATAATTAATATGTAAATAATTACATAAGATTGATACATAAATATAAGTATTAGACTTGCCCATTGCTTATATTTAAATCAAACACCTTTAATGCTTTCAAAAGTTCTCTTATCTACATTTTCGTGGACACAGTTCGAAGTATAGTTTAAGCTTTTGTTCTTTTTTATTAGTTTCAGTTAAATATGAGAGTCATTAAATAGTTTTTTAATTAGGATATTACGTATTGGTATATATACAGTACAAGTGAACGTCACACAAAACAAATATATCACAATATAAGCCCAAAATATTTCAATATAAGCGCAAATTGCACAAATATATCAAAATACAATAAAAAATGCTCAAATATACTACAGTGCAAGTACAAAATACACAAATATAGCACAAATACTATGGTTTGGTTTGTAAATTGTAATATATTTGTGCATTTTATACTTGTATTGTGCTATATTTGTGCATTTTGTACTTTTACTGTAGTATGTTTGTGCATTTTGAGCTTATATTATGATATATGTGTGCAATTTGTGCTTGTATTGTGGTATATTTGAGCATTTTGAGCTTATATTGTAATATATTTGTGTTGTATGAGGTTTACTTGTACTGTGGCCATTAAATATAACAAATAAAGCTTGTTACCATAATGTTGTAGCTTGTTGTAACCAATTCAATCTCGTTGGCAAAGTTGTCTGGGTGTGGGTATTCATTCCTTTAAAACTGTATTCAGACACTTCTATAAGTCTATTGGACAAACCCTGTGGATACAATTTAATGTAAAATTTTATTATTAGTAGTAAACCAAATCTTGTGGTTTAGGAAAGTTTACGACACCTGATAGAGAAGCGTATTGGCACGGAGACGTTTCTGACGTCACTGGGGGAAGTGAGTCGCCATGAACATTACAGCAAAGCAGCCAAACACCCAGACTTACGACCTCACACTCCCAACCAACTACTACTTGATCATGAGTTCTGTAAGCTCTTCAAGGCGCTTGAAGGTACTCATCCGACTTTTATTGTGGCTTTCATGGATTGAGTAAACGTGCTTACGAATCATCTACCAAGTCAAGTAATGTTTTTAAATTCATTTTTGATTGGACAAATTTTGGTAAATTGAACAAAGCCAAAATGAACAATGGTTGTTTAAACAACTATATTTTAATACAAAAGTCTAAAAAATTGCTTTTTTAACAGTCAAAGTTAGAATGTTCTGCTAAGTAACTAGGAATAGATACCATTGAAATGAAAATTCACTTCACCCAATAAAATAAGCTAAAAATATAATAAAATTTCAATATTTTTTAAAAAGAAATTGTACTAGAAACAAAACAATATAATAATATTTGTTTATTCATAATCATTGCTTATAATTAATGTATTATTACCCTTTTTGTATACTGTATATTGAATTATTATTAGGTATATATATATATATATATATATATATATATATATATATATATATATATATAAAATAATGTTATAATAAAAAATAATAACTGAGCACCCTTACAGTTTTTTATTAAATGAACACGACCGGTTTTGGCATTTATGCCATCTTCATAGGTGTTGTGTTTACAAAACAAATAAAATTAAATAAATAATTGTCATAAAGGAAACATATGTTAAATTAGTAAATATTTTTTGATTGGGTGGTTAGTTGTCATTGTGTGTGTTGTTTCTTATATGTATATCGAATATTGGGTTTCTTTTTTGTGTTAACATGGTGTTGATTAAATTATTGGGATTTTCTTGGTTGTGTTTATAAATTTCAAGTTCTTCTTGAGAATCTAGTTTATTGTTTTTTGAACCAAATTTTAGAATTTTCATGTTTGTTTTCATATTTGTGTGGTTGTGATTATTGTTTAGTAAGTGTTCTGCAAAGGAAGATTTCATTGAAGTTCTGTTGTTTGATTTTAGAGCTTGTATGTGTTCATTAAATCTTCGTTAAAATGATCGTCCTGTTTGTCCATATATATATATATACCTAACACATATAACAAAAAGACATATTGTCCCCTTTGGTATCCAAAGGGGACAATATGTCTTTTTAAGTTTTCTGTTGGACTCATTTTAATTTATTGTTAATAGTAAGAATATAAATCATTTATTATTTATAAAAGGGAATGTCCTGTACCTAATTCATAATTAACGTAGAGAATTTATATTTGGTACGTAAGTTCATTTTAGACCCTATAGGTGCATTAATAAATAATTATTGAAAAACATCTTTAAAGGGTAGAAACAGTCCTTAACCTTCCAACTGATGCAATTACACAATACGATATATTCACACTACTTTACAGTGATACTGTCGAACTGTGCAATACATTGGATTTTCCGTAATTATGGAGAAACATTATGTGCAACAATCATGTACTTTGAACAGTAATTTAGAGGATAGATTTCTCTTTTCCTTTATGTGATTTGAAGTACTATTCATAAGGCTTTGGACCGGCTTGAGAGAAATATAATCAGCTTTTTGTATTCGCTTAGCATCTGCTCCAGTGAACTGACACGGCTACTCATTCACAACAGTTTTGTTGTGGTGTGTTATTTTCATTGTAAATATGTGTTATAGATTATGGTTGTTATAGTGTTTTATTGTTTATTTTAGATTTTAACATGAGTGAACTAAGTAAATTTAGTGGTATTAGACGTTGTTTACATGATGAAGTTAATGACTTTAGTGCAAAGTGGCATTTTTAGTGATAATGAAGATTGAATATTTGTAATCTTTTGTAAATATATCAAGTAATGTTTATTTTTTATTTTGTTGTTTTGAATTTCTATTATATTTAGCATTGGTTTCTCATATTACTTGTGTCAGAGGTAACATTATGGCCATATTTTTCTTTAAGCAACGAGAAAATACATTTTGTATCTAATCGGGTAAAATTTGACTTGTGTGCTATGTTTGATTTTTCAGCTTTTGTAATTTTTTCCGTTTTTCTAAAAATGCAAGTGTGTGATATGGTTTTATTCAGAATAAAATTTGGAACATTTTTTATGCCTTGGATTGTTATTTGTCTGTATTGTGTGATTCATAGTGCTCAAAATAAAAATTTCACTGAAAAGTTATTTAATCATCAGTTGAAGGGTTAAAGATGTTTTCCATAAGAATAAAATTGGATTGATTGTTCATTCAAAAATAAGCTAACAAAAACAAATTAAGTTAACTAAACCCATATAACTGCAACTACCAATTGGTGGGAGATAGAAACCATTAGGTTGAAGCATTTGCCAATTGTAAAGTTCAATAAATAAATAAATTATTAGAATTTCACATTAAGGAAAAGAACAATTTTTTATGACTTTTGGTCATTTTTTTTGTAATTAAATGCAGGAATGATCATCAAGACTGTTACTGCAGCATCAACAGCAGATTTATTAAATGGTGATATAGAACTGTCTGCATCAGAGAGCGCAATGGTACTTCAGTATAAAGATCTTATCCGAGAACAGGACAAGAGAATTCAAAGCTTACAGTTGACCGTTGATTCTCTCAAGCACGAGAACAACATGTTGAATACACAGAACACAGAGCTGAACAGCTCATTGGCACAGCTGAGGGATCAGAACATGGTGCTCCGCGCTCAGGTACAAAAACTTGCTTTTTACAGTAATATTATATTTCACACATCAAAATTGTATGAAAACATTTTAAAATAACTTATTTTAAGCTTAATGCTTTTGCATTACAAAACAATATATTATGAGAGATAGGGTATCAGTGAAATCTGTTCAGCCTGAGAAAGGTGTCAGTGGCGCAGAAAGTTTGTGTACGGGGTTGTGACTTTATGGTGACAGAACTTATTTTATATTTTAAGGAGAATATGAATTACTATTTGGGTATGGATGAAGTATGCTCGTCTATATTATACAGGTTACTTGTTTTTTCTATTACTGTACTTCTTCTCAGATATGTTTACTGATGCATGCAGTACATTAATTCTTGGCCTAAAATTCTATAACCTCACTTTTCATCATTAGTTCTTTGAACCTAACCACCAAAGAACAAATGTTGTAACTCTTTATTTAGATGCAAAGGTCCATATATTACAAATATTCTAAAAATTAGTTTATTGAAATCAGATTTGCTCCTTTCTATGCTATATTTTCTAATGTTGTTAAGTAATTGCATAAATATATAACTACAGTAAAAATTATATTTTTATAAAAATAAACCCTTTGTTATCAATTTGTGTAGGGTGCATTGAGAAAATTTGCAATAATAGCAAATCAAATGGTTGAAAACCAAAAATATGTTCAATATTGGAAAAATGGTTCAGTACAATCTCGATTATCCGGCCTCACTTTATCCGGCAGTCCGTGACATCTGGTTTGGCAAATATATAACAATAAAAATTATTGACAAGGTAAAATTACAATTAATCGGAAGCTCCTGAATTTAATAATGCGCCTGAAGATCCGAGCTGGCAATGTTGTTTACTTTTGTTCAGTGTGGAATCAAAACATAAATATCTTTAGTATTGTATTGTAAAGCAGCGTCAAAATTGGTGATCGTAATAAACATTGTTCGTTTCATTACAATTGCTGCAGGGCGCGTTGCGTCACATGCAATTGTAGGCGCCCTGCTTACGTGTGCTGTATGTTATCAGTTACTAAACATGTTTCTCCAATAAAACCAAGTTATTTATGACTTATGTCTTATCCGGCTTTTATCATATCCGGATTGACCTTCCCCACATTAGGCCAGTCTATTCGCAGAGATGTACAGAGCTATTGTAGTGGAAGTTAACGAATATAAATAGTGTTTTGTAAATAAGTTCTCAAATACATGAGCACCTACTAGTTTTAAGATCACAGAAATTGTGAGAAGATGTTTAAGCAATCAATAGACTGTGCATAGAACATGAGTGCATAACAACTTTAGTTTAAGAGTTCCTTTACATCTTCAAGAGGAAATTTCGGACATATCACAGTGCCCATTTGATACAGAATGAAGTTATAAACACAAGAATAAATTATTTACCAATTCTCTTGTCATTTCATTTTTTTATAATTATCAGAAAAGAATGGCTTGAAGAAAGAATAGCATACACTACACTGTGATTTAAATTAGTGGACTAATTGATTGATAAAGTAGAGATTTGAAAATGGTGCTGGAGTAGGGAGAGACTATCTTGCAGAGTAAAGAACTGGGGCTATGGAAAGTGCTGATCTTAGTCAGGGATAGGAAGATCTGTATTTAGACAGAAGTTGAGAAGCTCTCAAGATGTTTTTGAGAAGTTTAAATATAAGATAGGCCTGCTTCACAAGTGTTTTTAAACTGGGAAGGACACGAGCAGTAAACTGAGAAATTAGAACCTCTGATAGACAGTAGCGGCTCGTCCATAAGGACTCTAGGATGGAGCCCCTCCAATAGAATTACAACAACAACAAATTTTATCTATTAATATCATACAGACTATAGAACTTATAATAAGACTCAGTGGACATAAGCATTCAATTAATTGCAGCACAGGACAATAATTATCTGTATCAAAGGCTAACAATACATTACCGAGTTCAAGTCAGTTACCTAAAGTGTAAGAAATTCATACGATCGTGACCAATCCACTGAAGCCATTACATCTAGAACTCACCTAAATTCATATCAAAACACTGTTATTAACAATACTAAAGATGACAATGAATCAGTGGAATATCAGCCGAAACAGAAACGTGGTCGCTTTTAAGACAGAAGGAGTATCGTCGCAAGTGAAGTGTGTGATATAATTTTAACTTGAATTAATGATTGTTCATTTTCATGGACCATTCATCTATTGGAAAATTATTTGAACCAAGCCTGTTCCCACTTCACAATACTGTATTTCCTGAAAATGAACTTAACATTGCTATTAAAACATATGCTGGCCTTAATAAAATTGAACTACGTCAAGAATTAACTGTAATATATAACAGAAACGATTTTCAACAGACAAAGGCTCCTTAATGTTATTACATTTTATTTATGAAAATAACCTATCATCTCTACTGCCTGAATCTGTAAAACTGTTATGTGTTATTTGCACAATTCCAATGACATCGGCTGAAACTGAAAGGGGTTTTTCAACACTTAAACGAATCAAATCGATCACATGAAGTACAATTAAAGAAGATTGAGCTTTAGCAATGTGCTCTATAGAGAAGCAGCTATTAGCCATGCCCAACTTTAATGAATTAATGATAGACTATTTTGCTGAGTAGAAGGAGAGTCATATGGATTTCTGTTACAAGCAAATCAATTGCAGTATTTCTACAACATTTAAATTATAATTAAATACTTTATTATTAATTAAGTAATACTTTAAGTTTTAAAATTTTTTAGAGTTAACAAAAAACATTTATTTGGGCTTTATTTTTATTTTTAATTTTTTATGGGTGAGGACCCGCGGAAACACCACCTTTCTTGGGAGATATTCCATACCCCCCTCAAAGCCCTGGTCGTGCTGCCCCTTCACACTTGCAGTCCACCAGCCGCTACTGCTTATAGAACCACAATATTTTAAGGAGCTTTACAGAGTGTGTCTGCCAAGCCATCTCTGCATGGTCCAACAAAAAAACATTGGTAATTTTAAGAAACATGTTGAGGTTTGTAGTAGTAATAGTAAAGGTTAATGCCCTTTGAAAAAATCCATAGGACCCATTTATCTATGGATACAGCTTTTGATGGAACAAGAATTACTCCATAGTACACCCACTCAGAATATGGACTCAACACTATAGGGAGCTGCAGTATTCCTGTGGAAGTGTTAAGCAAGTTACTTATTCTTGTAACTTAAAAAGAATTAGTCTTTTAATCCTTAATATAACATCTTTGCACATCAATATAGGGGTGATTCAACTAAGTAGATAGGCTACAGACAATTTGGCGATAGTTACAAGACATTTTACTGTAGGATTACTGTAGGAAGTTTCATGGGTTTGGATCATGAGAATTATTTTGTGCTCAACACCTAATACTCTTGTCAAACTTAAACATTCTAATCATAAGTTGAAGTTGGAGACTTTAAGCGTGTCTACTCTTGAATTTATCATAGTGTATGTAGGTGGTTTGTGAAGTGGTTAAATAGAATTCTTGTAATAATAAGGTGATGCAGGCACCTCACCATTCTTAATACAAGTATAAATTGAGGGGGGGGGGAATTTACAGTTATTAGAGTCCTTCCCAACAGTGAATGTCCAATCCACACTTATTTAATTTATACCAAAAATTATGCATCACAAACAAAGAGGTGTTCTATTCACTATAGATTTATAGACAATCTATAATTCGCCTGTTAATCTCAACAATTTTATCAGCAGTAAAATGGTTAGTTCTTCTGTCTAGATATTACTGTTTCATAATGTTGTATGTTGTATTTTCCTGTGTTATGGTTTGATCTGCATTCTTCAAACTTAACCCCTTAAATAATACTGTTCTCATTTATTGTTTCTTTGACCCAATAATTGATTCTAAGAGTATGATACAGAATAATAAAGTAATATTAATTCCAAAACCTATAAAAAAGGTATTTTATCACGGTTTTGTAAAGTGAATAACTTAGTTATAAGGTCATACCAGGTTTTCATCTTAATTTTGTATTTACTCCAGGTGAGTTCAGGAGGCACGACTACGGATAGTGATGGAACTGAAGACTTGCGTTCTGAATTAAAAAACAAGGAAGCCATCATCAAAAGACTGGTAAGTTTCCACTTGAAACTGGATTGATTGTTGGGCTGAGATACTTGTTATGTAAAACTACATCAAAGCCTCTACGTAGAAATTTCAATGGGAAGAGTAACAGGATATTTAATATTCTTGTGATGGAAGCAATTTATATTACCTATTCAGTGGCTTCTGTCAGAGACCAAACTCCACTCATACATGTGTTTATCTATATTAACAACTGATATTGTTGATCCTTAGATGGTAATTGAACATGAAAAGGAAGAATGACAAAGGGTATTCAGGGCTTTTCATTCCCATAACTTTTGTACTGGTAATAGCCTATATGTTTCTGTACTGCTACAGTGCTATATTTAGCAGTGTTGCACCATTCCCCTATTATCTTTTATTGTAATGTATCTATTAACAATATTGACGTGACTCATACACCCATGGAAATGGGGAGTTAGTGGTTGTAGTAGTGTGCTTGTCTTGTTTCTAAAACAAAAGAAACACGTATAAATTTAGCCTTTGGCTCATTTCCACTATTAACCTGTATTATAATCCATCTGTTAATGATATCAACATAATTTGTATACAACTGGAAAAGGGAAGATTTGCTCTATAACTCATAAAATGTATTAGTCTTCTCTAGAAAGAAAAATAATTGGTCAACATGAAGAATACATCATTTGTGCACGTATTCCAGAGAAATTTCATCCATTATTTATGAACCCCTAAGCTAACAAACCTATGGACCATTTCACAAATATATTTATTTTTACGGATCAAATGTTTTAGTGTAAATTTTAGTACTTATTCCAAGTATGTAGTAATTAACTAATATTGTTAACAAAATTTTGAAAATAATGTTACCAAGCTAACAAATATATATATATATATATATATATATATATATATGTAGTTCATAAGTTTAAATTAGTATAATTATTTCCTCCCCCCAAATAATATGTGATACCTTTATTTTTCTTAAAATTAGATAAAATTTTATACATGAAAGAAGAATTTTTGTAAGAGATTGTTGATGATCTTGCAACTGATATATTTTATTGCTGATCTCCAAGGTCGATCAGTTACATTTAAATGAAGTTGTAAACAGGCAAACCTGCCACTTTTGGGTAGCTGATAACCCAAAATGATTGCATTAGAATCCACTGAACCATTTGGGGTGGATTTTCCAAGTTGGAAATTCCATTGTTGGACTTTATTTTTTTAAGGGAGTGGCACAGGTGTAACAGTACTTCTGAAGGTTATTTTAATATGCTATGCAATTTTTATTGGTCACAACTTGAGGCTTTGGGTAAACGAATCATAGAGTCTCACATCACATCACTAATGCACCATGGATGTTTTTTTTTATGTATCCTTAACACTTGATCTCATGGTTCAGCAATCTCCATTGATCTGTCAGTGTGTGTTCTTATGGGGCTACCTAACATTCAAAATGTACTGTCATAAATATGGTTAATTTAACTATCTTAACCCTTATAACGTCATAGGCGCCGTACCGCGCACTAGTGTTAGTTCCATGAAACGTCATGGACGCAGTACCGCGCAATTTCACATTAAGTGACCAAGGTGATTATTTAACTTTAACAAAGTGTTGGATTAGTGTCGTGAAGTATTGAATTAATTCGCTTTACCGGCCTACCCTACTATCGAGCAATATAAGTACACTGTTCATTCAAAATGGCCACTAGATGGGGCGGGGCATCTAGCGCAGCCTCCCCCCACACGTCACAGACGCTGTACGGCGCCACTACTTTGTCCCACTCCACTTCATCAGTCGGGCTGTCTGCCGCGATTGTTGTTACACTACTACTGTCTGCTGTATCCCCGTGCTATTTATGTTCAAATTTACGTTTTTATAGTTATTTATTGTTGTTGTTTTATAGTTATTTATTGTTTGATTGTTGTTATTGTATATATTTTATAGTATAAGGTAAGTAATCTGAGGTGAATATGACTCACATTGAGGACCCGGGTTTTGACGAGTTTGTCCGAGATATGATGAATACATCTATGTCTAGTGCTTATAACATGGACATTAGTGACAATAAAGACGAATTGATATTTTTAAAGTAAGTG
>JAQJVL010004424.1:0-45263 GCA_035578905.1 Stictocephala bisonia
TAAGATTAACTTGGGAACTTTGAAGGCCAATGGGGTGGTACCCTAAGGCGAATTGCAAAACTTTGATTTTTCCCGGCATCTAAAATACCAAAGCTTTAAAATCAGCCATTTCCAACGGCCGTAGGTGGAGTATAGTGCTTGGAATTGTGACGCAACCGATTCACCTTACTAAATTAAATATATAGATATTTGTTCTTCAAAAAAGAGCTGTACGATGTATATTAAAACTTAAACATGCTGAATCTTGTGTACGGTATATCATTTTAAGGAACTGGGCTTATTAACAGTACCCCCTACTTATATTTTTGAAGTTATTTCACATGTTAAAGACCAACACCTTGTAAAGGCCTATCAGCATTCCTAGAAACACTAGAAATAAAAATTTCAATCCTTCCATTTCTCATAAATTAAAATAGTTTGAAAGTAAACCTGAGTATGTTGGCCTCAAGCTGCTCTCCCAATTACTACATGGACTGGCCGATATTGTTGACTTAAAAAATTTTAACTTGAGCTCAAAAAGTTCTCAATCGAGTAGTGCTATTATCGAATACCTGCTTACATAACCTAGCCTTTTTCAACTCCTATTGACTGATCCCATGCCGCAGTGTGGTCAACTCGGGACGACGTGGGAGTAAGTAAGTAAGGACAGAGGCAAGTTATTTTCAATAATAAAGGAACACAATCCTGCTTCTAACTGTTTGAACAGTTTTGTTTGTGGAACTAAAACTTTAATAGCTGTTGATTTTTGGCTAGAAGATATTTAATATGAGTTTTGTGTTAACATGTCTTTTTATTTCGGATTCTCCTCCTTTTATTATTGTATTACAGAAAAAACTGAACATTTTTCAGATGTTCCATCCTATTTGCCAATATTGAGCCAATTTTTTAATTCGCCTAATTCCAATAAACCTTTATTTATACGTTACTTTATGGGTTTTTCTTGCCATTTTCTCCTCATCTGTTAAATAACCATTTGTTTCTGAGTCCATTGTTCAGTTTTTAATCTAGTAAACTTAGAATTTATTTGAAAATATATACATAAAATGGTAGATTATTTATGTAAATAAAATATAGAATATTTTGTTTAGTGACATTCTAATAATAAATATTATATGAGGATGTTGCGGCAATAAAGCAGACCAACACTAAGACATATCAACGAACACTGAACACTATTTTCAATTTACTACAGCACAGGTTGTGAATAAGATAAAATATGAGTAAGGAATGACAGATGTCAATATGACTAAGAGAGTTCATTAAGGAAAAGGCCTGATCTAAATATGTAAATGTTTACCGGACGACCCCAAAAGTAAACTGGACCTTTTGGGTCTTCGGTAATCACATAGCTTGGGTAATTTTGAATTCACAAGCTATTGTCAAAAGCACTGGAATTAGATTTATTCTGTATTTTAACTCTAGTATACAAGAAAACATTATTGTAATTCACATGGTTACATTATTTATAATAATTATTTAATAAGACAAAACATTGTGTCTGTTTGATTCAATAAAGTTTTAATAAAACATCTTAATATTGATGTTTAGTATTAGATGCAAGTCATCCATACTTGCATTTGAATTTGGGAGCTCTACCTCCCTCTAACCGTTAGACTTTTACCACGCAGATCACCGTTTGGCGCTTTGTCGCCTAAATTATCCCTAGTTATCTCTCAATCCCTTTTTCATCACTCGCAAGTCAAAATATCCCTTAACCCTTTCCACTCAAGTGGCGGGGCAGCCCCGCCACGCAACTTACCGCACTAACTCCAATGTCGGGCCGGCCCCGACGTCTCTATAAAAACGTTCTATGATTGTATTTAGACTGACGTAGTTACATTATTGACCGCTAGGGTTGTTGTTTGATATGTGCTGCTATCTGTAGTTTTTTTTCGGAACCGTTTGAGTTTAGTATCGGTAAACAAACCTCAGAAAATGTAATGTTTGTCGTCTGTGGCTGCTCTGTAAACAGCTGGCTGACTGCAACAGCTATCTGCACTCACTTTGTTCCGTCATATGTTATCGTTCGTAATGAGCTTATAAAACGCATTGTTGTTGCTAGGTTATCGTTGTTGTTTTACTGTTTAGTCATAATATTTTTATTTTTACGAAAATGAAAGAGCGTTGCAAGTAGGCTATTAGATTTTGTCTGTTTATATTTTTAGCTGATAACATGTTTTGAATTATTGAAAAAAGCTTTACTTACAAATTTGGTCTAAATTATGTACCTTTTGACTGTTGCTAAGCAATAAAATAAAATTTGTGGAGTAATTGTTTACTAGTTGCAGTGAAAATAATTTTTTTGTTAAAAATGTTGTTTTTCAAAAAAATTCGGTTTTAGAATTATATATTTTTTTATGTATAATTTAGTCCAAAATATTTGAAAATGACTTTTTTTTGTTTGTAAGGATACAAACAACAAAAAACAAACAACAAATACTATTCTTCCTATTTAAAATTTTTCAAAAATTCTTCTTGTATCCGTTTTTTTTGTTAGAAATTCAATTTTGTTCCAATAAATATATATAATTAAAAAATTTTGAAAATAAAAATACATGTTTTATTTTATATTAATCTATACTTTAGTCATTGAAGAAACAAAGAAAAAATACATCAGCTTTTTGGAACTATCAGATATATGTTTTTCCCACTGAACAAATGTAGTAGGCAATCTTTGCTTAATTAAAAGTAAATGGAGCTGATAGGGAAACTGGGTTCCCAGTAATTGGAGTGGAAAGGGTTAAAAGATATAAAAATCCCTTAAATGGAAACACTGTCTGCAAGTCTTTATAACACATTGGGATTATGTAGAACTTGTTTGTTCGTTTGTTGACATTTGTTTAGAGTTATAGTCTACCTGTGCTAGTTATTGCAGTACTGTATTATTCATCTTCCCATCATGGAGTATATATTAATGTATGAAATTGTAAATTATGTAAATGGCTGTGTCCGTTAAATAAATAAATAAAACACAGTGACAGTTCCGGCTAAATGTCAGCTGTTCTTTCCAATTACGTCATCATGATCCCTAATGAACATACGCCATCATAATAACTAAGGTATTGCCGCCGTGCCGCCAAATTTAGCTAGGTTAGGTACATAATATCTCAAGTTTACAAATTTACGTCCAAATTGTAAAATAAAATATCCAGTTGCATTTCTTAGGTTTATCATGGGAGATAAAAATGACAGTAGAGTTCCTTGTAAATATGGAAGTGCTTGTTATCAAAAAAATAAAATCCACAGGGATAAGTACAAACACCCTGAAAAGGTAGGCTTTTTCTTTATTTCATTACTAACTAGGCTAAAAACTTAAGCTTCGCCTAAGAATAAAAATAATAATTAAGGTGCAATATATTGGCCTTAGCATTTGCAGGTTAAATGACGAACTGGAGGATTAATTGTATACCAATTTGTACAATACAATCTTTCCCAGTAATAAAGAGTATTATTGAGTAAAAATTGCCATATTAACTCTAGTTTCAGAAAATATAATATTCAAGTTGCAATTAATGCGTTTAAGCAATCTCAAGTTTACAAATTTACGTCCAAATTGTAAAATAAAATATCCAGTTGCATTTCTTAGGTTTATCATGGGAGATAAAAATGACAGTAGAGTTCCTTGTAAATATGGAAGTGCTTGTTATCAAAAAAATAAAATCCACAGGGATAAGTACAAACACCCTGAAAAGGTAGGCTTTTTCTTTATTTCATTACTAACTAGGCTAAAAACTTAGGCCCTTATACTCTGGATAAAAAGGAAGGTAACATAATATTTGTTAATTATGTAGTTTCCACTCACCGTATAAAACTGAGGGTAGACAATCGAAAAACTTTTGGCCTGCTGATAAGAAATTTAATGACTGTTTGTAACTAGGCCTATGTAGGCCTACTTTCTAGCCATTTCTGAAAATACGATTTCTTGGAAAGAGGTGAAATATTAGTTTTTATCTCTTGAGGAGTTTGATTTTAAACTATGGAAAATTGATTATATATATATATAAAACTGGTTATTTAGGTTAAACATTTTTAATATGCCTTTCAACAGAATTTTTCCCCAACATTGTCAAATAATGAAAAGATATGTATTGTAGGTGTTAACTGTTATCAACTTAGGTTACAACCGTGATCAACTTCGGTAGCACCCAAAATCTGTATTTATGCACTTTCTTGCCACCAAACAAAATTGGAAAATATTGATTTAATGGGTCTAGAATTGTCTGTATTTTCACGAGATATGCTTTTTATTCTGCGGAAATCACGTATTTTACAGAAAAACTTGAAAAACCATTGTCACAACTTTAAGTATTTTTGACATGTTTCTGTTTATTTAAATTGTATTTAACCATCTTTTATTTATTTTGCGCTGAATTCGAAAACTGTTTTGGTCTATAACAATTAATTATTTCTTAAGATATATTGGAAAAACTACTTTCATGGCGAATTGTCATTAGCCGCCATTACGCTATCATACACCAACTATTAATTATAAAAACCAAATTCACCTACATTCCTGCTGGAGGGACAGCAAACAGGTCGTCACGGAGGCCAGGCATCTGAATTTAACGCAAATTATTAATTTAAACAACCTATTATTGAAAAATTTGAAACACCAATGTCACAATTTTTAGTACTTTTGACATATATCCGTTAATTTAATATCACATAATTCTTAGTTAGTTTTTTAATTTTAAGGACTTTATCCTAAGATATAATTATACCTTTTATTAGAACAATTTGTTAACATAGAAACCAAATTTTGGTTAAAGAAGCTTTATTTGAGGATTAGTTGTAATTTGTTACCATTCATAATCCAAAACTCCATCTTTTTTACTACAAGGAAATCAAAAATACATCCAAATAATGTAAATGAATTATTACAAAATAACTAGCTTACATTTAATAACGTATAAAATGAAATTGATTTAGTTTAATTCTATAGTATATTTTGATAGTACACGTACTCGTAAACAGATTCTTATAGTAAATAAAAAAATATCCTAAGGAGGTTTAGAGTAACAAACATTTCTTGTATTACAAAACTACCAATATACACCCAGATTATGCTTAATATAGGTTAAAAATAACTCTTTGTTTTGATATAAAATATTTATCATACGATAGAAATATATTTTTGTATACTTTGCTAGATAAAAAGTAAAACCATAAACGAAATATATGATATGAGGGATAAAAGTATGAGGGAATATTATAACAGGTTTCTTTGTTGCCTTTGTCTAGTAATCAGTTTACTTCTACAGTGCAGCCAATGTAATGCGGTATTGTTACTCTCAAGTATTATCAAAGAATGTATCCATCCTCACCTGCACAAGACCTGCATACTACAGCTTTGTCCCTAGTTCACTCCAATACTTAATATTGGGCTCCCATGTGGCTTAACAGTACACATCTATGAGAGATTAATATACAAATAAACAGGGTAATGAGGGTTATCAGCGGCTCTCTCATTGCAACTCCTCTACCGTGGCTTCCAGTGCTGTGCAACATAGCTCCTCGGATATAAGACGCAAAGAGAAACTTCTCAGAGGGTTCAAAAAGATCCTATCTACTCCGGATCTCCCCATTTTGTAAGATATCTCACAACTTGGAAGCCGACTTAAATATAGAAAACCATCTTTTCGCTTAGCTTCCCAGTTCATTTAACAAATGTTTGCCAAAAACTAACTGGGTGTAAACTTAGGATATGTTTGACAGTAGAAACAAGTTTCTGGTATCAGATCCATTTAACTGTCTTCGGTGAAATTAACCTTCCTGGAATGCTCTGGTTTGGGAAGAAGCAACCACTTGAAATATAAGAAGTGAATGGCAAATGACCAGTCATGTGATTGCGGAGACAAAACTCATTGTTTTTTCCAGAGGGGATTAGCTGGTCTTAATTCAATCAGAGAAGCAGCTGTTGAATGGTTATGAAACCTGGATATAGCTCTGTGATGAGAGATCAGTATTTCAGCAGTATTGTCATTCCTGTGCTCATTGATTTGTATTAATATGATTTGTATAGTTCGTATTTTATGCATCCTAATGAGCGTAATCCTTGATTATATACACCTACAATATATATCTTATGAGAGGAATATTTTGTGCATATAATTTGATTAGTTAGTGAGGTCTGCTTCCACATCTGTTTTAAACTGCATAATATACGGGCATGTGACTAGACTTAACAGAACAGCTGATAATTTGAGACACAAAATCCAGAATTGGATGAGAAATCTATGTATACAATCAATGGTATATTCCAAAAACGATGTACTCATCACAAAATCTGTGGAACCACTTAGTGAACAGATTTTGGTGAAATTTGGAGGGAAGTTTGCTTTTGTATTATATAGACTCACTAAGAAAAGATTTATCATAATTACATTTCTTAAAGGGGCAGAAACAACCCCTCAACCTTTCCTTTTATCTACGAGAGTAACATTGCCATTAATCTAATTTAATAATTTACCGTAGTTCAACCAGCTGATATGAAAAACATAAACATGACAAACAAACTAAGCTAATTTGGTTTTCATTGTGGAATGTTTGAGGTAATTTCTACTAACTCTTGAACCCATTGCATGCATATAAATTACATGCCCTCACACAATTACCCTGAAGGGTTCATACATTCCTAGGAATATACATAAACAATATTCAAAATTTTAATACCGAGGTGGGTCACCTTATTGATTATATTATACATTATAGCAAAACTAATAGGCATTTACAGTAAAAGAATTCAACAATTTGTATGGTATTCAAATTGCAATTTATTACTCAATTTTTTAAGAACATATAAAGTGACGATCATTTCCATATGCATATTTATATATGAATAACCTATTAGCCCATTCTATTTTATACATAATACATCTTAACAATATTTATTAAGTGAGGGATTGGATAAAAAAAAGGAAATGTAGCATCTTATCATCTGCATCAGATTTTCAGCCCTCTGAGAAGGTTGTTCAATCAAAAATAATTGTTTGAATGTTTTCAGTAAAATTGTTAGGGCCTAGTATTTATGGAAGTAATAAATGTGTTACGGGAAAAAATTCTAACAAATTTATTTATGGAGATATGGCTGCCCAAAATGACTAATTTGGCATTTTTTGTGATTAACTCATGAACAAACCGTGTGATATATTTTATTAACATTTTGAGAATATGTGGACAAAAGGTATCAGACCACCAAGGCATAGTATGCACCCTTAACACAAAAATACATTTACACAATCAAACAAAAATTTATACAAGAAATTTATCAAAACAAAACATGGACCTATTCAAGCTCCAAATTGCAAAGGAAAACTGCCATAATATATACATTGAGAATAACATAGAAAAAAATTCGACCAATTTATTGGATTATTACAATATCATCTAAACAAAATCAGCCCACTTCAGAACAGAACTATACATCATAGACTGACCCAGCAATTTACGATGACACCACAATTAAAACATCTAAGAGACAGTACACTGCAAGCAAAAAATAAATACTTAGTAACGGGACAACACTTTGACAAAATAGCTTACACGACACTCAAAAAAACTTATGACCAACAGATACGTTACTCAAAAAAACTACACACTGAACAACAAATATCAACAGCCACAAACCAAACTAAAGCAATATGGAAGGTGATAAACCAAGAAAGAAAAAGACAATCTCCAGAACATGACAATATAATACTTAATATAGATAAAACATTAGAAACAGATCCTCAAACTATAGCAAATCACTTTAACACATATTTTTTATCCATAGGCCAACTTCTAGTTGACAACCAATCACAGCAACAGCCTAATTTCCAGCAACATCTAACACTAAACCATTTTACTACTGCAAATTTAAACTCTTTTAAATGCATTACAGATGAAGATCTGAGAAAAATAATCAAGAACACCAAACATAATAACACAACAGAAGCAGACGAAATACCAGGGTGAATGTTCAGCTCTGACAAAAAACTTTCATTGCGGAACCTTACCTTGTTTATAAAGACAATTAAAAATACATATTTCAAATAAAAAAAAAAAAAAAATAAATAAAAAAAAATAAAAAACTGCCACCATTCTCCAATATGGCGGTAAACTTTGTTTTTCTTATGGAACACCCTATATTTTATACACCCACCCGCCCACCCATACACGTACAGTGGTATTAGCTTATACTGTAGCTTATGCTGTACTCACGTACAGTACTACTTCATTGCACTGACAAATTAATTCCACCACTTCTACACCTAATCAACACATCCATATCCACAAGTACAGTACCGAAAATACTAAAAACATCTCTAGTATACCCTAAATACAAAAAATCTGACAAACATAACATAGAAAATTATCGACCAATTGCAATATTACCTACAATATCAAAATACCTAGAGAAAGCCATACATGGTCAAATAATGAATTATCTAAATACAAATAACAAATTACATATTCACCAACATGGTTTTAGAAATAGCAAATCCATAAATACAGCAGTCGCTGACTTCTTAAAATTTATCACCGAAAATTGGGAAAAGAAACAACACGTACCAGCAATATTCTTAGACCTAAAAAAGGCCTTCGATTGCCTAGACTGGAACATTTTGCTCAATAGAATAACCGAAATAGGTATTACTGGAAAAGCTAAAAGCTGGGTACAAAGCTATTTGACAAATAGAAGCCAAATGGTTGAAATAAAATCAACCAATAAAAACATTAGGGAAACTTTCAGATCCAAAGAAAAATTCATGACAAACGGCGTGCCACAAGGATCAGTCCTTGGTCCGCTCTTTTTTTTAATTTACATAAATTCATTACCAACAAAACTACCAATATATTCTGAACGCATCATGTTTGCAGATGATACCACCCTGATAATATCAAGGAAAAATCAACAAGAAACACAAGATAGAATAAAAACAATGAAAAAAACAGAGGAAGAACTTAAATCTATTAAACTTGAAATCAATTACACAAAAACATACAACATTAATTTCACCCCAAAACTTACTCCATTACAAATCCAACAACCTGATAACAATGAACATAACAACCTTACAGTAAATAAAACAAAACTTTTAGGAATACAAATAGATAACTCACTTACATGAAACATTCATACCCAACAGCTCATAAAAAAATTGTCATCAGCTCTCTATGCAATAAAACGGATAGGTACCATAGCAGGGAAAAAACCAGCTCTTATAGCCTATCACTCCCTAATGGCTACTCACATAAAATTTGGATTAATTGCCTGGGGAGGTGCTTCGCACACGCACATAGAACCGATATTAATATTGCAAAAAAAAGCAATTAGAATAATCAACAATTTGCCTACCAACACTCCTTGTAGACAATATTTTAAAGAAGAAAAAATTTTAACTGTCATCTCAATGTACATTCAAGACACAATATTATACGCCATACAAGAAAATAACAAAACAAGATCCGAAATCCATAGCCATAACACAAGAAATAAAAACAATTTAGACATACCTTATAAAAGATTACAAAAAACACTAAATCAACCACAATATATAGGTATAAAGTTTTTTTAATCATCTTCCAAACAACATAAAAATACTAAGACAAAACAAAACCAAATTAAAAAAATCTCTATTTGCATATTTAACAGCATATCCATGTTATACAAAAGAAGAATTCTTTAATATATACACGAACATATAAAATGACACACACTAAAAAAAGATTGTAGGCTATCCTGTCCAACCATAGACTTGACCAATCCTGGTCCAATCTCTTTTCCATGGACTTGACCAATCCTGGTCCAATCTCTTTTCCATGGACTTGACCAATCCTGGGCTGTGCCCAAAGAAAACTGACAAGCCCCCTGTCTTGAGGAGAGTGGTGGCGAAGAGAAAGGTAAAGGTAAAGGTACTAACCAACCTAGTTTATAGTAAATCTAAAAAAAAATTATTTTGTTTTAGTGTTCTCAATTATTCTTCTATAAATAATATTTGTTCTAATTTCGAGTTGAAATTTGTACAGTCATATTTCGCTAAAAAAGTAGATTATTAATATGTATACAATTATTTATTGCTAGAGTTTACTAAAAATGAGGGAGTTATTTCCATCTGTCGAATTTGCGGGGCAGGCCAGGCGGGGGCTATGAGGGGAAGAGGAATACATTGCTTGTTTATTAGTTAGTCAGGATCTTTACTACTCTTAGCAGCAGTTGAGATAAAATCTATAACTAAATTCCTCAGAGCACTAAACTGGGCACCCGGATGGACACTCTTAAGAGAATTATTTATATCTTGTTGGGCGAGCCAGTCTCTCACCCACCCAGACACGTACAGTGGGTATGATTGCTTATATCAAATCAATTTTATTTAGGGCAACACCTATTATTGACCCACCCATACACATACAATGGTATTGACCCACTCGCCCACCAATACACATATAGTGGTATTAAAATGAACAAAGGCGTCAGAACTTTGAACTTGGGTTGGACTGCCGGTTTGTAATCAAAACAATTACCCTGCACGTAAGTATATTTTTATTTAGAGTTTTTATTCTTTTAAAATCAGAACTAACGTACAAGGATTAATTAATATTTGACAAAGTTTCTGAATTTTACATGAAATATATGTTATAACAATCCTACCTTCAGAAAGGGAGCGAATAGGCCGGTATAATCTTGGCTTGGTGATGATTCATATGAAAATGACATGAAAACTGAGCTCAACAAGAAAAAGTGAATGAACACGAATCCTGCTTGTGACACGTGTCCAGCTGCAAATTATAATAGGAAGGGAGAGCCTTCAAGGACACTCACTTTCTACAGGTCGTAGAGGTGCGATTTTATTAAAATAAATTAAATATAGTTAAAATCAAAATATTAAATTATTATGGTACACTCTGACATGATTCCACTACTACTTTGCATCTCCCTAAAGTAGACGTAGAGTTTTATAAATTATAAAACTTTGTTATCTAGGAGAATGGCAGCAAGCTGAGCATTTATATTGATGTGATTATTTAGAGAGAACCAAGGAGGGAAGGGTAAGCAAGTGTAGAGAACCACCCCGAAGCGAAGCAAGGGCTATCGGCTTTTATATTATATTTACTGATACATTATAATTGTTGTCAGGGTAAAATAGTTAAAATAAATGTATTATTCTCTTGCGTAAATTAACATAACCAGAAAATTTATATGGTCAACAGGTAACTAGTTTGTCTTATTGTATTCCATTATTTGCAACAATTTTGAATTCTTTTGTTTAAAGTAAGGATCTATTTTAAATTACTGATTTAATATGTTAACCTTTAGTTGAAACTTTTGAATTGACATTTTTTTTATTGCAGATGCAGGATGAAACAAATAGTTATGAAAGACCTTCTAAAAAAACTAAAATAAATGATTATGATACTCAAGAGAGTTCAGTTCCTCCCACTGAAAAAGATAGTAATATGGCTATAACACAGAAGGAAGGGGAGAGAATAAACGAAACAGAAATCAATAAAGTCACTGTAGATCAGATTTTACTTAAGAATAAAGTTAGAACTGACAATTCAAAAAAGTTAAAGATGAAAAGTAATCATAAAGAACTTATAAAGCAATTGTTCTTATTTGAAATGCCTGATGACTTTTACAGCTTTTGGGAATTTTGTGAATCGCTTAATAAATCTAATCCAACAAGTGAGTTGGCTATAATTTCTATCTTGGTAAGTAGAACAGACGGTAGTTATCACGGCGAGGCTGCGCAGTAGACTGTGACGTCATAAGGACAAAATCAGCTGGTTTTATTATCCTGTTAAATACTGGTAACTAAATTTACCAATTACGTGGAAGCTTTCAGCTGGATAGTAAGCAAGGTATTTACCACTAATCAGCTGGAATTACTACGGCAATTAGAACAATATTTTTGTGTTTTATTTTGTTTGTAGTTCCACCCAGCTGCCATGTAACATCATGGAAGATGCTCGTGATATCTACCGTTTTTTTCAAGCTACCTCGATTTCTATCATAGAATTTCATTGTGGTATTATACTATACATGTGGACTAGTGAGTATTTTTGATAAAGTTAACACGTGCACAACTACTTTATAATACACGTAATAGGGACAGTAAGGTAAGGGAGGTAAATTGCTGATTTATTAGAGGGGGTGGTGAAAGTAAACTAAACTCTTCACTAAGCAAACATGTCACTATTGAATCAGCATGATCTCTGTAAAATATAATGTGACTAAAGCACTATTTTGTCACATGAACTATCTGGCTTAACTGTACAGTATGACAGGTATTTCTATCCTTTTTGATGGTTGTTTCTGTCGTGTTTGTGATGGTTAACATTTTAACATAACATATTAAATGGTAAATCTTGGTGGATCAATTTTCTTTAGTCGAGAAAGCTTGAGTAACTGATGTCACTATTGAATAGTTAATTTTTATCGACACGTTAAAAAAATCCGTAGACATTACACTGTTTTGCCCAGTTATATTAGAGTGTCTTTTTTTTGGAATTCGTTTTGTCAACATTTGTATCTACTGTGTAATTCACCATCTGTAGCTGCTCCAAAACCCCAGTGGAGGAAGTTCCCTATAAACTGTTGCTCTTTGTCCTGTTGTTCGTGAAGTAGCATTCGTCTTTGGGCCCATCCTGGTCTGCAATCCTTCAATCTGCCTGTCCAGCCCTAACTATTAATAACAGTATACCATACCTTTTGCATTAAATTTATATCTTAATACTCTTTGTCTTTTTTTTTCGATCTCACAAAAAACAAGGTACACCTTAGTAAAGAAGGAGGTTGGCCCTCTCCTTTTGAAAAAAAAAAAAAAAAAAAAAAAGTGTAATATATTCAGTTAAAAACTAGGGGACACCCCAGCTTACTTCAAATACCAACCCGGTCATGAACCCTTCCACCTCGGCATATGAATTTTGGCTACAAATATTAATGGTTAAACTCTATTAAGGTCAGGTGTAAGAGAAGATCTTTTAGTCCTAACCTCGCCAATTATGAGTACAATAAAGTTATTTTTCATTTCATTAAGGCAAATCATAATGTGTAAATGTATTTACAGTAGGTCACTCACTTCATCAGTTGCAACCTATTTATAGTCTAAATTTAAACATCAAATGTTATTACTTACTTACGAGACGCCGACACAACGTTGTGCATATTTTAAGGGGAATATGAATAGTGTAGTCTGGTTACTAACTGAGTTCAACTATTCCTTAGAAAAGGCAATTTATTAATAGCCCAACAGCCAGGACAACTAAGAGACCTACAGCTTTACGTGGAATCCGAACCACATAGTATTGGTCTGATATACAGCTAACTGAAAGTCTGACACTCAGTTCTCTCCCTTACACAACATCCGAACCCTGACTACCATCCAACATATTACTTAGCCTATTTCAAAATTTTTCATTTCTTTTATTGTTAACTAGCTGTACCCGCCCGCTTCGCCGGTCATAATATTGAGTTTTGATTGTATCATTGAAATGTGCAGCAACCTTTCAGTTTACACAGTATCCAATTTACAACAGCTGATGTTTTGTGTAGTTTACTACTGTACTCAATTATTTTTAATTTTGAAAGTTTTGCCTACCACAATTTTATTCTATTTGTTTTTATTTAACAGCTGTTAATCAAATAAATCAATCAATTAATATTTCTTCACAAGAAATCAAAACATAAAAATATAAACAGTTAAAAAAATTAACACATGGTTTAATTTCATTTTTACATATTTAAAACCCACAGCTGATATTCTTTTTATATTTGACTTATTATACCTTCATGCATCCTGCTATTTGATTAACATTGAAACTTTAGAAGTCCAAGAAACGGGAATAGGACAGAAACCTTCCCTGGGGTACATAGAACAACTTCCCCAAGTTTCATGGCGATCGACTGGACGGTTTGGTAGCGCATAAAGGACAGACAAACATACATTGGATTTTATAGATATACAGTAGATGATGAATTAAATAAATTAAATAACTTCATTAGACTACCAGTGAAACTTTAAAAGCCAGTGGGGCAGAGTCCAACAGTCGGATGCAAATAAAACCATGCTAAAAACCATCCCTGGTAATAAAATACATAACTTCCCAAAGTTTCATGATGATTGGATGAATGGTATAATAATGTATAAAGGACACTCAGACAGACGTATATCAAACAAAACTTCTTCTGAATCAACCAAACTTTCTCTCTCTAACATCATTTAACCCTTTGAGTGCCAGATATTTTTGCATGTTGAACCTCAAGAGTTGCCAGAAGTTTCTGCATATGACTACCCAAGAGTGCCAGATAAAAAATGCAGTTTTTGCAATAGTTTAGTAAAATTGCCATAGAAACGCTAAATATCATCATAAAATAGTAATTCTTGTTTTGCTTTCTTACCAAATAAATTCTCTTTAAATTAAGCTGAAAAATTATATGAATTTATTATTTATTTTTCAATAATTTTTATTTTTTATTTTTTTATTTTTTTTATTTTTTATGACTTTGAACCCATAAAGCATGCGATAATATTGATGGAAATGTAACTTGTTATATATTTTCTGAAAGTAAATTTAGTTTTCAATATCACTTGAAAATTTGATCAAGTTTGAATAACTTTACGACTTACAAATTAAACATACATAATATTATAACAAAGAATGAAATAAAGAAGAAATTACTCACCAAAAAATAGTTTGTTTCAAATAAAAGAGAGTTTTTCCCACAATTTTTAATCATACAGTTTCACACACACTTATTTATATCAGAAAATTGTCAAATAAAATTCTATTTACAAGTTTATATACAAATTAGGTCTATAAACCTAATTTGAAGTCCCGATTATTTTGCAAAATCCAACAAAGTATTTTCACTGACTGGTGAAGCACTTCTCTTTTGAGCCATTTCTATAAATAAAAACTAAAACTAAATATACTAAACCAAATATAAATTCACTTATTTCAAAACACTACTACAAAACATATGACAACGAAACGCAAACAAAACAAAACAAAGCACATCAATTATGATCTAGTAGTAGCACGGTAGCAACAGCTGACACCACAGCCTTTTGAATAACAATCACATTCATCAATCTGTGCACTCTGAAAAAGACGACGAAATAATACAAAATTATATATAATATTAAAGATTGTTTCATTTACTTTCAGGAAACATATAGACCATGGATATATGACTAAAATCAGTGGAGTAATAAACTAATTACGATACAACGATATATCGTTGCACGGCGTTTTTCGGTAAACATCGGCAAAACGATATATCGTTCCTTGGCGTTTTTCAGCAAAGATCGGCAAAACGATATATCGTTGCAGGGCGCCCAAAGGGTTAAGAAAGATCTATAACCTCTCAACATTATAAACACTATTATTTATTTTCCAACAGCTGTTAAAATATCATAAACGTCACTAATTTACATTTGAAGAGTTCTAACTGTTAGACTAATTTAAATCTCTCTTGTTATTCTAATGGCCGAAAAACGTACTTTCAGCGCTTCCTGTGCCCTTCAGGGTAAATATATTTAACAATGAAGACCTCATTGCACAGTTAAGAATAGAAACAATTTTTGTTGGCACTTCTATTATTAAAATTTATCTAGAAATAAAGGAGTTGCGTTAACAAAAAAACAGCTTTACGTAGTATAGATAAAGATTCTTTTGTGCATTCATGTTGTCACACATTGTATTGGATCCCCCTGTTTATTCTGATAAATGAAACTGTACACTTTTACTTTCTTTTGTATATTTTTACAAATGTCATTCTGAGTTAGTGAACAAAAATCTTGAAATTGATATCAATATAATTTTTAGGAATTGGAATTAGCATGTTTCGAGTTTTATTTTCATTGTTGTTTTTGCTACTGAACCCTTTCCATTTTACATAGCTTACTTCTTATAAGCTATTCTCAAATAACAATATTTTTACTATTAGTTTATGAATATGAAATAATTATGAAATATGTGATATTTTATAAAGTTTTAGTCAGTATTTAAGATAAAAATCAATTGTAACCAACTGACCTGAGGTGTTTAAGTGTAGATTAAGTAACCAGAACAAGTAGACAAGTGGATTTCTGCTGTAGGAAAGTGTCCTGCTGACAAACTTTCATTCCATGGTGAGATTATCAAGCAACCGAACCAAGCAAAGTGGGACTTTATAGAGAGGGAGCTAGTGTTTTTGGGGTTTATTTTAGTTTGGAATAAAATCCCTAATTTACTACAAAGTTTACAAAAATGGATGTAATATATTTGTCTAGTAGAAGTTATATATAATTTCAAAGGTGTTATTGTTTTATATTTTAGATGCCTTGAATACCATCAAATTGAAGCTCGTTGGACCGTTTGATGTTTTGGCAGGAAAAATCAGTGAAGTATATGAGGAAGATTTACCAGATTTTTTAAGGCATTGGCGCTTTTACTATGATCCTCCAGAGTTTCAGGTAAACATAATTTATGTTAGTTATAAATAAGCAAATATATAGATTCTTTAGTTATTAGTATGAAGGTAATATATTAGAATCTTACTTGATAAACATTGTGATAATAGAATGGTATAAAAATCATGTCAAAATCTAAGTGTTTTACAAAAATAATCAAACATTACATGTTATAGGGCAGCGGTTCTCAACCTTTTAGCACTGGCGCCCCCCCTTTGAACACTGAAGATAGCTCACGCCTCCCCTCCAGTCAATAATTGGTTGGTTCAAGTTAGAACAGTGAAATTATCAAACTGACGATGCTAACTCTACGTTAACAAAAACTTGGATGCAAAATAAAAATCCAGATATATTTAAATACGAAAGTTTATTTGATGGTTTTGAAAGTTTTTGTTTTTTAACAAAATATATATTTTTTAATTTTTTTCTTTGTACCCTCACGCCTCCCCTGAAATTCTCTCACGCCCCCCCAGGGGGGCGCGCCCCACAGGTTGAGAACCACTGTTATAGGGTAAGTCTAACTGGTTGTTACTAACCTCAACCCAATTTCTTGATGCTGCATAACAGAAACAAAAACTCTGCTAACTTCTATTCAACTTAAAAAGCATAAAAAGCATTTAAGGAGTTTAACACAGCCCAACTCCTTTGCCCCCGGCTTCTGTTGGAATAAAGTGTTCAAATGGAAGTTTTTTTTTACTAAAAATCTTCACTTGCCAGTTCACATGTTTCTACAGGCTTGTGCGTGAACTTTATTCAACGAGTGAAGTACCGACTGTTGGCTCAGTGGTTATTCGAACCTTGGACCTTGCCCTCTGCAGTCCGAAGCCTTAGCCACTGAACCATCACGCCGGCTAAGGCTTATTATGAACACATCTTCTATGTATGTACCTATTGATCTATTTATTTATTGACTTAGTTTGCTACTTTTCGACGACATATTCATTTGACTTTTGCCTATTTATATTAAATATGTATGTATCAATAGCAATAAACATTCTTGATTCTTAACTAGACTCTATATTTTTCGGTGTCAACCTGGTCAAGGTGCTATCTACATTATTTACAAGATAACCAGACATTTTGCCCATGCTGTGATGTGGCATCCTCAGTGGCATCTCTGATCAGTCTCAGAGATACCACTGAGGATACCACATCACAGTATGGGCAAAACGTCTGGTTATCTGGTAAATAATGTAGATAGCACCTTAACCCGGTTGACACCAGAAAATATAGATTCTAGTTATGACACCGGCCGCTTAAACCTGTTCTAAGATTCTTGATTCTTGTTTTTCAAATTATTTTTGTTCCACTAAACTCATTTATTATTTTCCATATTTAAAAATTGTTCTCAGTATTAATTAATTTTAGTTTGCCTAACACTTAGTGTAAGGTTAATTCTGAAATTACAGAAAATGTTCTGAAACAAATAATCAAATTAATACAAAAAAGTTATTTTTTTAAAAACCATTTTACTCAACATCTATTCTTCTTATTTGTTGTATCAATGTTACTGTCATTCAAGGTTTTAGAGCTTTAAAGGGTGTTTTTGGTTCTTTATCTCTGGACCCTGAAAGATTAATCATATTAAACATTTCAGTAGAGACCTGATTTACGCTTACAAAAAGGGATTATTGCCTTCTTGATTCAGGACGATCCTAGGATTGACCCTCAAGTAGCATGCCCAACAGATCAATATCTAAATTAACAGTCGATTCATCTTTGTTCTTGATTAATTCTTGTTTGAACTTCAGTATAGGCCTACTGCCTGCAATTGAACTTTGTTCAAAATGTTTCTTGAATATTTGATTAATACAGGTTCCTGATTATTCAGTCATTCTTCTTAACCAATACATTCATAAAATATATTCAATACATACATTCTTGTTCAGATAGTAATACATTGAAGAAATGAGAATCAGTGGGGTTGAAATAGAGATCTCTGCTGGTCATTCAGCTAGTCCATTGTGGACAGAAAAAACTCAAGGCGCGCTGAGCCTAGTGGCTGGATATTTTCCACGCCAGCCAATACAGTGTACGAATCACCGTCTACCGACAGTTCACGTTCTGCTATCTATCACTGTGTTCCTTTATTACTTTAAAACATATATGAATTTTTATATATTGATTATTATGTATGTTCTTACTTCTTATACATACAAAAACTTGTATAGTTAAAATAAGTTTATTTGTAAATATAAATTATCTCGCATAGCGAGTAATACACTCTACTGTTTCGCATGTACTGAAACAAACAAAACTGACAAAAAAATATAGTGTTCACTTGTGAGCCTATCTACCAGTGTTGAATATAACGTAACATCTCTTTAGTGATATCAATAAGAATTATAAGGTGTTTGTATTAAACAAAGATCTATGACATAGGGAATATAGTGTTCACTTGTGAGCCTATCTTCCAGTGTTGAATATAACGTAACATCTCTTTAGTGATATCAATAAGAATTATAAGGTGTTTGTATTAAACAAAGATCTATGACATAGGGAATATAGTGTTCACTTGTGAGCCTATCTTCCAGTGTTGAATATAACGTAACATCTCTTTAGTGATATCAATAAGAATTATAAGGTGTTTGTATTAAACAAAGATCTATGACATAGGGAATATAGTGTTCACTTGTGAGCCTATCTACCAGTGTTGAATATAACGTAACATCTCTTTAGTGATATCAATAAGAATTATAAGGTGTTTGTATTAAACAAAGATCTATGACACAGGGAATCGGCCTTCGTTTCATTGTCCGAGATGACGCATATACAGTGTTTCTGTCGTAATGGATTAACATTAAATTAAAAACAAGTCCACAAACACCTTGCTGCAGTAAACAAATAGATAACAGAAATTACACACAAAACATTACACAAATATTGAATGCTACTGGCACTTTTCTCAGGTTAGTAGAGACTGACTTAGCTTCAACTGTTAAATCACTTGTCAGTTTCTACTCACCTGAGCAAAGTACCAGTGGCACTGAACATTTGTCTTATATTTTTGTGTTGTTTGTGTCTACTTTTCCACTACTGCAAGGCTTTACTGGTAAGTTTGCAGAAGCACTATCTCTCCTAATATTCCATTCCTAGCATAGTGCCCTTTTACGTAACCTTAACATGGAATTTATTAATTATAAAACAACAAATATATTCTATCTATAACTTATACGGATCTTTATGATGTTTATAATACTTTGGGATAAAAAGGAACAAAAGCTATTTTAGCTTTAGTTTAATTTATTTCTTTTACAATCAAGAATCTTAACTAATCAACCAAAAATTAGATTGTTCACTAAAAATAAATTTTGCTATTTAAATTGTATTATTTTTCTACTATTGAGTTGAATTTTTGTCTAACTATATCGAAAGTAATTGATTTTTGTAAAACTAAATTACCTTTCATGTATTTCTAAAAAAGTAGCTGGTGGTTTAAATACGTTTGCCATAAATATAACCAGTATGCATACTTAGGATTAACGATTAAAAATAATTAACGATTAAATTTAATCGTTACTTTTTTTATTAACTTTTTAACTTATTCGTTAGTTTTGGTAATGTTTAACTTCTAACTTTAACTAGTTGAAAATTTGGCTAACGGTTAAAGTAACTCAGTTAGTTTTTTAAATGTGATAAAAGGTGCCATTTGGTCAGAGGAATGTGGACTGGGGAGAAAGTATCTAAAACTCAGGTCAAAGACCGATTGTTTTCCTCATCCCCCAATTGTCACCGACAAGCAAGGTCACTGTTTTGAAGACCCCCTCCTCTTTACTCGCATTTTACTGCCTTATAAATAAAAAAAGGCGGACCAAACGAGTATGCCATTGTTGTGGGATTGACTTGTGTCCCTGGGGTGATCATTTCACTTGACTAGTTTATGTTTAGGGATAAAGTTGAGATAGTCATTTAGTTATCTTGTTTTAAATCAACGTGTTGGGCCTAAGCTTGTTTATCTTTCATAAACTCTAATACTGTAATCTTACCTGTTTACCTATCTATCTGTATAATTAATTAGGAAAATCAGTTTTGCATTTTGACGTTAATGCTGTCAATACTTGATTAATTAATCATACAGAATTACATATCTAAATTGTCCTGTTCAAAAGTAATCGGGAAAAACTATTTAAATGGTTAATCAAACCAACATTTCCACAAACGTTTACTTTATTTTAAATTAGGCTTACTTGGTAAAATCAATCTATTGTCCACGCAACAGAATAAACTATCTTCAAGATTGCTGAACATATTTCAAGTAACAATTGCTATATTTCGTTCTGTTTTCATTATTTTGCTATCGGCACCGTCGAAAAGAAAAAGATAATGATAGTAATATCTTTAATATTAATATTAATAATATTATCAATGGTATTTAGTTTTTTTTTTTAAATTATTTAAATAGTTTTCATAATTTTTAATTAACTTATTTCAATAAGATTAAAACATGCACTCAGAACGGCAAATTCTTAAACATCTAATAAACGTAATTGCTTATCGAAAATAGTATGAATAGATCTGCTTTCACTTACTTATAGAGTGAGTATATTTTGTTCAGTTTTTGTTTATCGCTAATCGGCCCATACTTTCTTATCAGTGACCCTTACTTATCATCTCCAGCCTGATAAAAATCACCTGGAGTCAACATGTCAGATAATATTTGGCCTTTCTTATTAACTGCGCCAATTAAAAAAAAAGTTTTGTTATTGTGAATTTCCTATAAGATAGTTATTGATTTTTATATAGTTATAGCTTGAGTTAAAAATAGTTATAGCTTAAAAATGTAAAACTTTAATTTCAAAGACTTATGTCAGTTTTTTTAAACAATTTTAGAAATTAAATTAAATATTTTTTTTAAGATTTCGGACAGTTATATAACAAAAATTACTATAGAAATGGCTAGTCTAATTAATAGTATTGTATAGTGATGTATTATAAAGGCCTATTTATCTAAGATATTATAAATAATAAAAGATAATACAGGTTGTGTTTGTTTATGTATATTTTACTGTACCAAACCTAACTTTTAACTTTCAATTTCAGTTAATTTTCTAATACTTTAACTTTAATCAGTTAGTTTCAATTTATTCTAACTTTTAACTTCAATTAGTTACTTTTTTAGAGTATTAACTTTAACTTTATTCAGTTAAAAAAATTCATTAACTTTCCCAAGTATGCCAGTATGTTTAATTTTTACAGACAGTAATTGTGAAGGAAGGGAGTAGTTGCTTCCATTTTGGTTACTACCGTGATGATCCTGCAGAAAATCCTGTCTTTGTGGCCAGCAATGAGTTGAATTTAAAAAATCCAGAGAAGAATGGAGAGTTAAAAACTGTTGGTGAAAATCTGTTTGCTGCATTAAAGTATGTATTAATTAAATTGCTTTCCAATAATCTATGTACACTCTTAATCCAATTTTAATTACTGGAAATCTTAAAAAAAAAAATTAGCTAAAGCACTAAGTTGATTATAAATACAAATTTACGTGTTTTTCAAGAGATACTAAACACCTGTTTTGGTTATTTAGCTGAGCTATTTCATGAAAATTTAATCAAACTATACTATAAGAAGAAAAAATTCTGTGTAGCAGCTGATGGGGTGCAAGTCTAGCTGGCTTTAGATTATGTGTAAATACATTGAAATAACATTACGTTATTTGCAACAACAAGGATTGCCTACAATGGATATTTTATTCCTCTAGCAACTCCATTACAAAACAGCCAGGCGAATCAAGAAAAACAAATTTCAGACAAACAATTTTGTCACCATATCTAAATTGTTGCATATTCAAGATTTCTTTGCTGATACAATAACTATACATAAAAGTAGTAAATTTATTATGTAACTCGTCTGTTTATTAAAAACTTAATTAAAAATTTCAATGTTCTGAATAACTTGACAACCCCTGGGTCCAAAAGTGTTGAGTTAGCAAGATTTTACCGTAAATGTAAAAACAAAATGATACAACACTAAACTATATAATAACAAAATTGTAAGCAAAATTAACGTACAGAATCACAGAGCAAAACAACATATTTATTGTTCTTGTTTATATATTCTATATTTATGTGTTCTTGTTATTATCTTCTTTGTTAGGTAGTACACTGGGTAGTAGTGATGTTACACAAATTGTCTTATTATAATTACCTTATTATTATTGAGTTATGCCTTGCTGGTTACTTAGTTGTATTAGTATGTTATGCTTCGCCTCTTTCCAGATCTTAATGTATAGTTGTTGTTGTAAATTGAAGTTTTGTTTGATTGTTTACCATTTACATATACTTACATATATTTACATGAATGTGTTTACTTTGTTTACCTAATTATGTTTATATTACGTTGTTATTATTGTAATTTGATTTATTCTAGATATTTATATTTCGTTGGTCATATGTGTTCTTGTATTATCTTCTTTGTTATAATTTGTAATATACTCGTATCTCTTTTAACTTTAAGTGGACATTTACTGGCACATATGAGGTTAAGTTTACCATTAAGCCATCCTTGAATATATTCATTTGTATAATGGTGTTAACCGTTTATAATAATAATAAATAATAATAAATAAATAAATAAATAAACAGTGAAATTGAAACAACAGCACTTAACTTCGCTTAGTTCAGAATCCTCCGCTAGGTTGCAGCACACAACAATAGGTTTATATTGTCATACTTATCCAGGTGGGACTATTGTTCACATACTCAGAAAAGTTTCTGTGGCTGTGGACTAAGTTGATTTAGCTACAAAAATGTCAAATGAAGCAGCAACGAAAAGTTTAAATAGATGACAAAAATGCTTTTTTCTATGTTTAAAACATTGTGTATGATACTTATTAACAAAACCACACAAATGTGCAAATGTTATACTTACTGCAAACCAGATCTAAGGATATATCGGGAAAAAAATTTAGTTAAAGTATTATTTTCCTACTTATCTAGATTGAATTGAGAATTTGTTTTTGTTTTAGTGGTTATTTGGAAGAGCTTAAGACGGATCCGTTTTCACGTATGAAAATACCTAAGATTCAAAAGGCACTTACTTCTTGGACAAAAGAAAAAGGCTTTAGTTTAGAAAAAAAATTAAGCAGCCGGAAGGTAGTAGCAAAAACTTTCCACGGAGCTGGTATAGTGGTCCCAGTAGACAAGAAAAATGATGTAGGGTATAGAGAGCTGGCTGCATCTAATTGTAAGTAGATACTCACTCTTAGTGAGCCTCATTAAAGCGATTTTATTTCATAAAAACATGTTTATTTCTTCGCTTTTAACTCCTTCTCTTATCGTTTCTGCTCTACGCAGGTTGACTGTACAGGCTCTTCCTAATCTCTCTATTATTCCATTCTCTATTTTGTATTATCACATTCCATTTATATCCTTTTTTTATGTGTTTATTCTGATATGATCATGATCTTCCCCGTTGTGTGTGTTCTACCTTTCAGTCTTCTCCCCCATTCTCCATTTCAAGGCTCTCTTTAGTAATCTTGTTTCTTTCATCCTCTTTACATGGCCATACCACTGTATTTTTTTTACTATTTATTTTATCCTTTAACTTTTCTACCCCAACATTAATTCTAATCATGCCATTTCTTATTCTATCCCTCTTAGTTTCCCCTCGATTGCTCCTAAGAAATGTTTTTTTGCCACTTCAGGTTTGCTTAATTCTCTTTTGTTTTTGATGTCCAGTGCTCATACCTGTATGTTAGTATTGGAGGTAGTGGGAGTTGTATAACAGAATTTTTGGGTATTCCTCATTTTCTTAAGATATAAAACATTTTAAAACACAGTAATAGAATGGTATACTACTCTTTATTCCCAAATATTTCTTCCTTCATGTCTCCATTCATAGTTATTCTGCTTCCTACGTAAGTAACACTGTCCGTTATATTCATGTTGACTCCGTCAATGGATATTTCAGTCATTGCTTCTCTGTTTTTACTTATTACCATAGCTTCACTGTTGGTCATGCTGATCTTTATTCCTGCTTTCTCCAGTGCCTCTTTTCATTTCTGAATTTGATTTCCGAGATTGTCTTCATTTTCCTCCCAAATCATTACATCATCAGCATATCCTATAATCCTTATTTATTCGTGTTGAATGTTATCCTCGACTTTAATAATGCTGTCCATTACTATGTTAAATACTATATTTTTATTTATATATTACAGCTGTGTATAATCAATAAGATTAGAATATGAGTCACAAGAGTGGGCTTTGTTTAAGTTATGTTTAAAAAGCAACTTAATACTAGTATAAACCGCATCAAAATAGTCCGATGACATTTTAGGCAGTGTTGCCATATCTTTTCTGAGAAGCACCTAACCACATGTTTTATCTACGACAAGTATGCATATGTTCAATACTGTCAATTTAATTGGCATTTTGTTTACAAAACAACTGTGTGATACTATTTAAAGACCTCTAGAACGTAGTGGTAAAATTAACGATAGTATGTTTTAATCCTGTAATTTTGTATAGCATTAAAATAATATCAATAGTTTCTGTTCTGTAGAAAGTATTATTAAATAATGTTTCTCACGTGAAATAAGCTGTTTTTATCTGTAATTATATCACTAAATATACATAACCAAAACATCTACATTTGTTTAACAAATGATGGTGTTTGTTTACTGCAACAGATGTTTAGACAAATGATTAATATTTTGAATGAATTTATATCGACAACATTGCTGGGCGAGAAGGGGGCTTCACATGCAACAGCTATCATCGGACTACTTTGGTGTGGTTTACACTAAAGTAAAACTTAATACTGTGCTGTGTTGTCATTATACTAACTGATTTCTCAAATATGAAAATTACTCTTGTTAAAAGTATTGGTAGATTATTAAATTGGATTGTTTAAGTAACATGTTTTGAAATGTATTTGTACGATATTAAAATAATTGTGGTGGATTGGATTAAGATTGAAGGACCAATCACCTTAGATACAGTGATACATCAGAATAAATATTTCTAATTGTAACATACTCACAACCTTGCTTTTGGCATAAAATGTAATAGACCCGGCCGATCCGATGGCTTCATTTTCTTGAGGTTTCATGAGTTCTTCCAACATACAGATGAACGGTAGCCGACACACGCACTTGACAAGAAGTAATCGCCAATACAACCATTGCTTAAAGGGGTTTAATAGAAAATGATTCGAGGGCTTACATTATAAGAGATATATTATAAGAGAAAGGGAAGAGTAGCCATGATGGGCTGAGGCATGTAGAAGAGTGAAAGTGCCCAGGCCGGAAACTGCAAGCGACAACCATGGCATGTGACATGGAGGATATACTTCTGCTCTGGTGACATAGAGTTACAAATAAATTAATGCAAATCAAGATAATAAGATAAGGAATACACAACAGTAGTATAATTATAAATTTAAAATGAAAGTTGGTGACTGTGACTTAACAAATAGTCAGAAAATAAAAATATTAGTTGGTTCAAGAATTTAAATGATATAAATTAAAACTATTAAGACTAGATTCAGTTTGTGTAAGACAGCTAATTCTTCTCAGTATTAGTCTTTGACGCTTCTCTCTTCACAAATTCTTGAATTCATCCAAGGTCTAGTAGGTCTGTTTAGGAGCCAGTTTGTGATGTTCTTCCTCAGTTGTCGGACATTGTTGGAGTCTTTGACTTCATCACATTTTCATGAAATTGGTACTAGCAAAGGTAGTTTGATTCTCAAAAACTTCTCAGAGACATTATATTTCATTACCATGGATAATGAAATAGTCATAGGGTGTTGATACTTGTAGTCAGAAATATGTTTTCTTCTAATAATCCATGTATGATACTAAACTTATAATTTTTTTAGTTTCAGTATTGGTCATATCTTGCCAGTTGTAACTAGTTGCAGATGATCTTTTCTCTTCAATTATTTTTCTGATTTATGCATTAGATTTATAAAAAAAATTGTAGTAAACCATTTGGAATGAAGAATTTGGACTATTCTGCTCATTTGCAATTTAGGGGGCAATCACAAGCATCCGGGTTCTTAATACAGTAAAACTCCGCAAATCTGAACTAATTGGGGGACAGCCTGTTCGGATTCCTTAAAGTTTAAAGTTCGGATTATCCGAAAATTACCGTAACTAATCATTCAAACCGTTTAACGCAGTCGTTATGTTTACTGATCGATAATGACGATGTAGTGGGGCTAGGTTAGTCACTGAGTTGTTCTAATTCTTTGGTAACAATTCTAACTGATTACTGGTGAATCGCTTGCCTACTACTTAGCTTAACACTTCCATGTGATTGGTAGTTTTAGTTCAATCAAATCAGCTGATTTTACCTAAGTGACGTCAATCTACTGTGCAGCCTCACCGTGTATGTACCATCTGTTCTAGTTTTAGTTACCGAACTTCTTATGCGATGCATAGACAGCCTGATTGTTTGAGTTTAAATGCAAATCCACTTTATAGTTCATTGCAGTATTCAGTGTATTAAGTGTTCAATACTGTAGTTATCGTATTATTTTAGCCTTACAGTAGGCTATTTTATCGAATTCGATGTTTGGTTTGTTATTTACGTAATTTTACTCTGAAATGTAGTTTTGTTTTTGATAGGCCTATGGAACTGGTCTTGCGTTGGAGTGTGCTACAACGAGAGTTAATTAATCCTACACTATACTCAATTTTCAGGTTATACTTCATACTGTATAATACAAATGTTTTCAAGTGCTTCGTCTTCAATGTTTTATTCATTTTATTTCCAGTTTGGTGGGGTTCGGATTTGCGGGTTTTTACTGTAGTGAGTATCAATCAATTGTTCTAAGAGATGTACAATACAATATTGGTTATCTGGCCTAATGTGGAAGCAGTTCAAGCTGGACCAATACATTTAAAACCAGATAAAACAAGTCACAAAAAACTTGGTTTTCTATAAAAAAGAAAACCAGATTCAATAACTCATATCGGATGGCAAGAGAAAGTAGTGCCTGTAATTACACGAGATGCAAATCGTAAAGGCATGGAAAATTTTGATGAGACATTGCAACCAACTACATATTGTCTAAATCTTATATCTCGTAAGAGATACATATTTAAAAAGAACTTTGTTTTACTCATTTAAATTATAACATCATATGTTAAATTACTGCATAGTATTTGGATAAAACATTTCTATACAGTATAATTTTAGTGGTTTTAAAAGGATGTAAACTAACTACATCATTTAAATGAAGGGGAATAGAGAAATCTTTATTCATGATCATCAAGAACAGAATATTTGTCACAAGATAATAGTAAAAAGATTGAAATTGGTGACATAGTAAAAGAATTTCAAGTGAACGTCACACAACACAAATTTATTACAATATAAGCACAAAATGCACAAATATATTACAATACAAGTACAAAATGTGCAAATATTATGGTGATCGATTTCGGTGAACCATGCTCACCTTCCCCAAAACAGAGAGATTCACAAGATCTTTCGAAAAATCAATCACCATAATATTTACACATTTTGTACTTGTATTGTAATGTATTTGTACATTTGTGCTTATATTGTAATAAATTTGTGTTGTGTGACGTTCACTTGTACTTTATTTGTACCAACATGTATTATGGTAATTAAAAACTATAATAAAAGAGTAGAAAATTTAAACAAAAGTTAAAAATTAAAGGTCTAGGGAGCAATAGAATTCTTCCATGCTGTAGATCGGCTTCTTCATCAGCGTCATGTAGTTGTCTTTTCATTGTCTTCAGGTAAGAGCTTTAGATGTTCTCGGGTAGTGTGTTAAAAAGCTCGGCTCCGGCAAACCATGGCTTTTTGTTGTAGATAGTGGTTCTGTTGGCTGGAAGGTGATATGCTTGAGCTCCTCTAGTTTGATGAGTATAAACCTCTTCATTTCTCAACAAGTTTTGTTTTGATGCATGCATAATTACCTCTATTATATAGATTGAAGTAACTGTGAGGATTTCTAGATTGCTCGGTTTTGAAGAATTAATATTCTCTGGAGATTGCCAATTAAAGATCCACCCCATAGAGTGATTCCATATCGAAGTTGAGAATCAAAAAGGGCAAAATAGGCAAGCCTTAGAGCAGATGGTGAGCCAGTTGCTTTAATTCTTTTCAGGACAAAGATGGCACAGCTTAGTTTTGGGCAGAGATTATTTATATGACAACTTCATGACAGAGTTTGGTCAAGAAACACGCCGAGATGTTTTAGTTTATCTACTCTCTCCAAATCAGATGGTCCTGTTATGTGATCTTTATGCTTTCCCATTACAAGAAGCTTGATTTTATATGGATCAACATGTTGAATGCGGACTACGTTGCTCAACGTAGCGCAGCAATGTCACGTTTGGCAAACTACGTTGATCAAAGTAGCGCTCCTGCTTCAAATGCATTGGTTTAGAGTGAGTTTAGCTATTGTCGGAAAACGTTGTGTCACTCGCTGCTTGTTGTGCCAGTTTTTGTGTTTAAGAGTAGTTCGTTTTCTGTTCCCGCCTTTTTTGTAGGAGGAGTGACCTGTACTAAGTGAAAGTGTTTTGTGGTCAGCCATAATGGTGCGCAATTATGTAGACTTTCAACATTCAATGCCTTAAACACCAGGCCATTATTTAAACAGTTTTGCTGTGCTAAGCTAACTGAAATGTAAGTGTTGATTTCCAGTGGTTCTACTGATTTATTGAAGGAAACGAGTGCAGTATCAACTATATATATATATATATATAATGATGATACAGAATTATCATATGAAGGGGAGAATTGGTTGCAAATTAAAGAGTTAATTAAGGCTGATCTAAAATTATTGCAATATTGGTTTAATAAAAATCACATGCTGTTAAGTCCTGAAAAAACAAATTTTATTAATTTTAGTCTAAGAAAAAAAGTTGCATTTAGTAATGATGTAATATATCCATGTGCAGATTGTTTGTGTCATAACACATTTTACTGTAGCACAAAGTGTTCTATAGTTGGCAAAGTAGAAAAGATCAAATATTTGGGTATCGTGCTAGATGATGAGCTAAATTGGAAAGCTCACATCAAAAACTTGAAGTCGAAATTAAATAATACATTGAGAATTTTCTATTTTTTAAAATCAATTTGTAGTAAAGATGTTTTACGGATGCTTTATTTTTCCTTGGTGCATAGTAGGATGAATTATGGTCTTTCTTGTTGGGGGGGAACGTATGAAACAAACTTAAAGCCAATTGTAGTTCTACAAAAAAAGTTTCTAAGAACTATACTATGTAAAGAAAGATGGAACCATCTCATCCGCTTTTTATAAATAATAAAATATTACCATTAAAATACATGTTTGTTTTCAAAGTATTAAATATCTTTTACAACATGAGTGGAAATTTACCAGAAATAAATAATGATTTTAAAAATGCATTAAGAAATCCAAAAGTATTTTCTATTCCAAAACCTAACATTACATATTTTGAGAAATGCTATTTATTTCAAGGACCAAGAATGTACAATAAATTGCCAATGGAAGTAAGAAATTGTAAAAGTAAATCTTCATTTAAAAAGAAGCTACTTTTTTGGCTTTTCAATCAAGATAATGTAGATGTATTAATTAACATTCAAGTTTGACATTTGGTATGATCTAGAGTTGCGTGCGGGCAGGGGTGTGTCTTAGTGTGTGTAGGTGTGTGTGTAACGGTGTGAAAGAAATAAGTGTGAGTCTATTTTACATATAGAAATATTTTAATGTATTTTTGTTTACTTCGTTTAGTTAATATAGAGCAGGTTTAGTTTTTCTTTGAATTATTATCATTACAGAGTCTATATTCTATTTTCTTGTAAGTATTATAGCTTGTTTTATATAATTATTTTCTACAATGAATTGTTTTATCCTCTCTTCGTGTCTGACATTTTTATGTTTATTTTAGTTGGCTGGAACCTCTAAACAGGCATTGCCTTAGAGGCCCTATATTTTTCTTGAAAAATTGGGTTTTAAATAGATAGTATGTTATATTGATTTCTTTGTCTTCCTCAAATTAACTCTTATTTGTGTATTTTCTATATTTAATTTTTAATTTTTATATAAACATTTCAGTACTTTATCAAATTATTTGTATAATTTTATTTTTTAGAAACTCTGTATCTATAAATGTAATATAACATGGTAATAATAGGAGAGGAAGAATTTGAGAGGTTTTCTTTGTTTTTCTTTGTTTTACATATTGTCTGTTTATAAATGTATAATTGTAATTGTAAAAAAATTTTTTCAAGAAAAATAAAAAATTTTTCTATTCTATTCTATTCTTATTCTAATTATTCTATACAAGACGGGTTGACTATAAGTGTAAAGTTTTTCAGTGAGTTTGATTGTAAAAAATATGAACTCCTTGTAATATTTGTGGAGAACGTGTTTTCACTCTGCTTCAGTAAACAAAAAAACTGACATTTTCGAAAGTATGTACTATATGAACTCTTCCACTTTCTATATAAGAAATGGGCTCTCCCAGCCACTCCGTTACAGAAATAAACAAATTGCCAGCTAGGATTTTCGGGCTCACTACGCATTGACAACTGGCAATGCACAAGTTATAAGAACAGTTTCTGCAATATTCATGATGCAAAACTCTTGTGTTTGTAATTTGCGTTGCGGGCCTTAACTTCACTAACACGTAATTGTAATTTTATCTAATGAAACAATTTTCATCTAATTGTCAGGCCGAATAATCAAGGTTGCATCGTACTCCTTAACTCATGAAACAGCTAGGCATTGTGTAGGGGGTTCTTACTAATCATCAGAAGCCTGTGGTTATACAGCTAAGTTTGGTTTGATGAAAGCTGAGGTAGAAAATTCAACCTAGATTTGTATAGCTGAAAATAATATTGCTCCAGTTATACTTAGACATTTTATGTCAGTCAGTGAGACAGTTACTATAATGAGCTTTATTTTATTGTATATACATAATGGTGAATTAATGCTACTCATTTTCATTTAATCTCTCAATTTCAGCAATGATCAAGAAAATGTTGAAAGGAATTGTGGATAGCAAGACTGAAGAAGAAAGAAGAACTTTTTGGGAACAGTTGCAGCCAGTTATCACATTTGCCAATATAGCGAATGATGAAAGTGATTTTGGTACTAGTTTAGAGTTGGGTCTTGATTTATTCACTTATGGCAGCCCATTACTTCATAGAACTGCTCGGCAGTTGCTAACCACAGCCTATAACCTATTGGGCCGCACTGAGTTCTCTAAGATCATTGAGGTTAGTTTTAAATTAGCTTACTTTTGATCTTACTCTACTTATAATAATAATAATAATAATCTTCTCTCCTCTAAAATAATCTGAAAAAAAAAAAAAAATAGAATCCCTTTTCATTTGTTTATCAAAGATAATTGGTTGGTATTAAACCAATTAAACCCAGATCTGTAGTCAGCACTCTTGACGGATTTTCTACTTTAGCATACAATCACTTCTAGATATAGTAATGATTTTTTTACAAATCGATTTAGGAGGTTCTATTACACGAGAACAAGATTTTTTTAAATCTATAAGCTACGTACTGAAGGTGAGAAATAAAGTACAAACATATCAGTTCTAACCTAGTAGTGAAATGACAGTGTAATAATGAGTTATGAATGAAGTTTGATGTTGTGTTGCAATCTACAGTAAACACAAACAGTTGTACTTCTTGTAGATCAGAATAGATTTATAATTCTCTGTCCAACGGAATAGATAAAATTTAAGTATTAACTGTAGGTTTTTTTAATCATTTTGAAGGATGGTAGTCAAAACCCTAGGTATATATACAAGAGGTTGCCTCATACAAGTACGCATTCGTATCAAGCAGTTAGCATTTACGTCATAGGGAAGCCTCAGCTGTGTTTTTTTCTACTTTCACTGCTGTAAACAAAACAAAACGCAACAATTTAAAACATCTGATATTCGTACTTTCGAAGACACTTTAGTCTGCGTTGTTAAATATTGAATATGGCTTTGTTTTGAATTGTGAATTCATATGACTATGACTGATTTTAATATTGATATTATTTAGAGATCCCCTCTGACGTCACAACTCAGCTTACATAGACCATATGAGAATGAGGCAACCTATTATGTAGGAGATTTGGTAAAAACCTACTTTGCTCAATTATTTATTGAGTAAAAGATGAAAGAAAAACCACATGTAGTGCAAGAAATGTTGTTAGTAGTCATATCTCATCACTTGAATATCGTGTGGTTTGGCGGGACAGCCAGTTTGAAAACGGTGTACACTGCCAATCAAGTTGCACATCCGAATCATTTTCTTTATTTGTATAAAAAACCACTCACCAGTTCACATGGGCTTGCAAGCCTGTGCGTGAACTTTATTTAATGAGTGAAGTACCGACCATTGGCTGAACTTTAGACCTTGCCCTCCACAGTTCGAAGCCTTAAGCATTGAGCCACCTTTTATTCATTGCTGACATGTTGCTTTGTAAGTTGACAAGTACTTTGTAAGTTATGTACACAAAAAAGGTAGAACAAACATGGAGATATTTCAAGGTCACTGGTTTATTATCAGTACATCACAGAAGAGGATTGATGGAAGACCCTTTCTTAATGGAAGAGGGACTTCCATTATCCCCTTTAATGAAGGACTAAGGATGAAGCCAGTGGCCTTGAAATATCTCCATATTTGTTTTACCTTTTTTGTGTTAGCCTCCAAATGACTTGCCAAAGGAATTTTTAATAAAGTTAGGTCTATTTTCCTGTCCTAAACAAAAGCAAAATAAGTCAGACACTTTCCCTATCCCCAAAAACTAATTTTATATATGAAACTTTACATTGATGCATTTTATAAAGACATAAGGCAAGAAAAATTATAAAAAATAGATTTATATATATATATATATATATATATATATATATATATATATATATTCATTTAAAGTTTTATCAGTAGTTTTGTTTTCATTTTATTGTATAACATATTTACATGCTTTATTCAATATTATTCATTTTCAAGACGCCGATCGTAGAGATATGGGCAAATATGAGGGGTGAATGAGTGTAGTCATTGTTACTATCTGATTTCGACTTAGCTCAGAAATGACTATTTATTAATAGCCAAGGTAACTCTGAGACCTACAGCTTTACGTGGTATCCGAACCACGTAGTGTCAGTCTGATTTTCAGCTAACTGACAAGTCTGACACTCAGTTCTCTGCCCTACACAACGTCTCTGAACCTTGACTACCATGAAACATGGACACCACATAATTCTCTAGTAGTGTCCACGTTGATGGCAACCATTGAGCGGATGCCGTGTTGAATATATATATATTCTTGTAGCATGAAAGCAATTTAATTTTTAAACTGTGTGACAGGGTTAAATTTTAAATAGGCTAGGAATTAATATAACAGGTAATAGGAGAGATCAGACATGTCCATTCATTATGCTCATCTGGTGAATGTACCAGTTGTACTTAAGTTGCATGCCATGTTTTCTGCTATTGTTTTAATTTTGTAACATTATTAAATGTTAACTCACACTAAGTAATTAAGATTTCAAAATCAGTATCTACTCGAAAACAAAGACTCACAGTTAATTTGGTAATGGCTACAATTACTTTAACTCTCATGGCAGCAAAAAATGGAATTTCCGTTGATTCATTTGTTCGTCAAGTGGAAAAAAAAACAGTTTGTTAGCATCACCCACTTTTTGCACTTATTCAAATGTATTTGTAGTGAAATAAGCGAGTCAGTCACTTGCCATTTCAGACATTTTAAGTAGTTTCACCTATCTTTTTGTTCGTTTCTTTATAACTCTCTCTATACTTTGTAATAAACATTCTCTATAGTAATAGTTTTGAACGTTCTTAAAATGTGTTTGGTGAATTATTTATAATTACTTTTTCCGTGGTAGTAAATTTTAATTTTTACGTTGCGTTATCAGTTTTTAAAATTAAAATAATGTTTTTGCGTAAAACATCTGTATTTTTTCCTAAACTAGCCTAGCTTTGCAATATGTATTAGCTATCAAGATAACTTGGCTTAAAAATAACACTATTTTCACTACCCTTGCATTAATAATTAACAATATACTTTTAAATTTAACATATTAAATTATAGATATTTGTATACACTCTAGTATTCTATATACTGTTATGTAAATTTTATTAAATAGTAAAATTACATTTCATAGTAATTTTGCACAATTGTTTGTAATTTTTTTAAAAATATTTGTACTGTTTCATGTACTAATGTCAAGCTAAGCAAAACATTGTTTTTCCAAGAAATATGTTTTGATATTTTCTGAAAGACAAAATTTAGAATATTTTTGTTGTCCTGGGATTTGATTCATGTATTATTGTTTCCTGAGTACATCCCCACTGCTCTATGTGCAAAAAAATTTAAAAATCCAATCCATTCACAACAAAATTACAATATATATAAATGTAATGTACAATACTATTTTCTCGGTTCATTGTGAACAAAATGATGTCACATATAGGTAATAACGCATCAAGTATATTTAACAGATTTATGAACAACAGATCTCAAAAAGCCCAAAAATCGCCTACCGAAATATAGCTGCCACTTCACGGTTAATTGAGCATTTGTGTTTGTTTTTTTGGTAAGTGTAATGACAGATTGATAGTAAAGTTAACCTTAAAAATATTAAAATATATTTTCTATTTTCAGGCACATCTTGATAATAGGAGACAAGGAAACAATTTGAGCATTTTGTGAATTATTAAAACAAAACATATTTTGTAGACCAGACTAACAATAATTTCTTCTTTAGCCTCCATAACAGCACTTCTCATCTTGAAAAAGAAATAAAAGAATCTGAGGCCTTTGTAAATTAAATAATATTTGCTGTCAAGAAATATCAACATATTTTACATTGATTTAGAAGAGAACGGTGTTTGTTCCTCTCATCGATATAAAGTGTGAAGTAGTATAATATAGAGTGAGCGTTTTTTTTATATTTCAAGCTGAATGCAGTATTTATTTTGTAAGAATGTTAAATTTGTAATAATAAAATCTGTTCTAAAACCAAATTCTCCAATTTGTTTTATTTCTTATTTAAACCATAACTCACTCTTGTTGTTTGAAGTTAAGGCAATTTATATTAAGTATTAAAAAATGCTACATATTTTGTAGTAAATAATTCCTAATTTTTAGATACCATTCAGAGTATGAAGATACTCTGTTTAGAATAGTTCTTATTTAATTTTTTTACTTTCTCCTATATGCTTTAGCATAGAGAAAGCATTGTGATTGTCAAAAAAGATTTGTTTACAAATTAGTCTAAAAACCCATTTTAGAGACCCCTGAACCCAAAAAGTGGTTTAAAAAAAGGTGGTGCCTGTCCATCTATGTGTGTGTCTGCACTTCGCTGGAGACCAAACGGATGGATTGATTTTTATGGAATTAGGTATGTAGGTATATTTAGTATCAATATCTCCAGACCGTTTTCCCCACTTCTTTTAAATCTTAGTTATTAAAATTTTTTATGGACAACAAATATACAAACATTGAATTTTCTCAAAAACGGCTCTAACGATTTTGATTAAATTTTCAGGAAAGATGTGAATTAAAATTTTACACGTTTACTGCTGGAACTGCACTTGTGCGTCAAGTTGAGCTTACGCGGTGCGTCATTAATTAAAACAGCTTATCACAGCTAATTAAAGGTTTATTGTTGAATTTGATTGTTTTGCGTTCAATACATTTGTATTTAGAGGTTATATGACTTGAGGTGTTTTCGTTTTTAAGTTTTACTTTTTTTATTATTTATTAGATAGTTTTCAGAAATTACTCGTATAGTTTTAGCATAAATCAAAAAACGTAATATTTACTCAGCAATGAACGTTTAAAAATATTTGAGCAAAAACCGCACGTCCCTAACTAATACTTTTTGAGTTATAACATTTTTCTTTTACGAGTTAAAAAAACAAAAGAAGCAATTTTTTCAAACTAGTCTATTTTGATTAAATTTTCAGTAAACATGAAAATAACAATTAAAAATATTTTAGTTACTACACCACTAAGTTGGGGCTTGAGGCTGGAAGCAAAACTCAAGTTCTTGAAGGTTGTTTACTTAAAATCTGGCTACGTGATTGAACAGCTGTTTTTGAAGATTATTTTTTCCATACCTTTATTTAAATAAAATAAGTGCTTCGTCTAACTATTCCGTAGATAATATATGTTTTTATTTAGGTGTTTGTTTTTACATCATTTAATTTAACAACATATTCATATTCCTATATCTATAAAGCTGCATGTATAAGTCAGGTATACAAATTCTAACAAAAAAACTGTAAATTCCTAATTCTGTCCAAAAGAACTCTATTTTTATTAGTTTTTTAGTATTTTATTGTCTCATTAAGATAATATAAGAACGTAAAACTTTACACCCTATTTAAATTTACATTTCTCTTACCAAAGCTGCTATAACATTTGATTTTTCACTTTTTATAACATAGAAAATGTTCAAAGTGGCTGATGTGAAAATGCTGACCTGTTCGCAGAATTGAAGTTTTTGTTTTAGTAAAGCTGTAATATTTAGTTTAGATAACATTAAATGAAATATTCAAATTAAAAATTAAATAGTGTATAACATTTTCCATTCACCTTTTTCTGGTATATGCTATAGTAACTCAAGTTGGTAAAGTTGAGTTTTGTCGAAAAGATGTGATTTTGTTGGAATAGTTCCTCTCATTTTAGCATGATTAAAAGAAGCTAAAAACTTAAGAATCTACACACTATTTACCTTCACTTTTCTGTTAACAAAACTGCTATAAAATTTTATTTTGTCCTTTCATAACCTAGAAAAATTTCAAAATGGCTGACGAGGAAACGCTTACTAGTTTGCACAGCTGAAGTTTTTGTTTTACTGAAGCTGTAATATTTAGTTTAAATCAAATTATACTGTCTACAAAAAGTGTCATGAACATTTTACCGGTATATACTTTTGTTTCCTCACAAAAAGACGGTGAGTTGAGTTTTTGTCAAAAACATGTGATTTCTGGGAACATATCCTCCCATTTAAGCAATAATATAAGAAGCTGGAAACTACAACCGTGCACACTATATACGTTCACCACTCTGTTAACAAAACTGCTTCCAATTTTAATTTTTTATCTTTCCAAATTTGAAAATGGCGGATATTTCAAATGCTGGCTTAAGTGATAAACTTGTGTAACCCCATGATAAATTTGTGTAGCCCCGTGATTAACTTTGGTAGTATCCCTTAATCAACTAGGTAGCCTCTCTCCCTGATCATCTTAAGTAGTCTCCTGTGATCAAACTGGGTAACCGCCCTTGATCATATTGGGTAGCCTCACGTGATCAACTTAGATAGCTTACCATTATCAAATTCTGTAGCCCTCGTGATAAAATTGGGTAGCCACTCTTGATCAACCTAGGTTACACATTGTGATACAGTTCTGTAGCCACCCTAAAACAACTTAGGTCCCTGTGATAAATTTATGTAGCCTTCGAGATTATATTAGGTAGCCTCGTGATCATCCTGGATAGCCCTCCCCCTTGTCTACTCAAGCAGCTTTTACCTAGAAGTACTTCCACGGGTGTTTTATGTAGCTTCTGTAGGTAACTAGTTGACACTGATCCATTGCACAGCAAACAGCTTGACCCCATAGAGATTCTGGGTTATTAGTATCTACAAACATATATCTTACCTTATTAGCAGTGCTTCTACTCAGTTGTTCTTCATCACCACATAGTTGAGGAGTGAAATTCTCACTAGCTTACATTTCATCTTGTTTATTGAACAGATCTTAAGTAAATATTTGGTACAGAATACTTTACTGTTGTCTATTTTATTCCACTCTCTGTGATGGTTTTGCTTTAGTCTCTTCAACTATTTAAAACTAGTTTTACTTTTTAAGTAGTTAGTTTTATGATAAGTAAAATAGGTTAAATTATCAGTTATTGTTAGTTTCTTTCATTTTTGTCTGTTTATGGTTACACCAGTTTTTATCAACCTTTTCACTACCGAGGACCGCTTTGCACCCTTACAATCGAGGTGGACCACAAATGGTGAATTGATATTTCCACAACAGTTACATAGGACATTTTACAATGATTAATGAAAATATTGGTTTTTTGCAGCCATTCACAATTGGTTCATATGTATAATAAAAATTGGATATCGTTATAAAATCCCATCCCTCACAAAAGTATGAGCACTCTTAGTTGATATTAAAGTTGTTTCTTTTCTATATTTATAAAGAAAATATTTAAACTTACTCTGGCTTCTAGTAAAAATTCATCTCAAGATCTTGCAATTTCCTCCTACACATGACTTAATATTGCTTATCAGCATTGTCATAACAAAAACTTGGCAGTAAACACCAACAAAACCTCCCAGTTTGTATTTGGAAGAGGATCAGAGTGTGCCACACTTACCAGAGGTGTTAAGTAACCAAGTGAAATTCTTGACAAGAACCTATCCAGGACACTTGACAAACTGTGTAAAAGATTAAGCATCTTTGCAATCAAAAACATCATAGTTTTAACTGACAGTCTAACCACAAAAGCTGCATACTTTGCGATATTTGACTCACACATGAGATTCAGTCTGTTGGTGTGGGGCACTACTTCTCAAGCCAATCTTAAACAACAGAAAAAGTCAGAATACTTGCTGGGTTACAACAGTTGGATAGCTGCAGAGAAGAACCATAAAATTCTTAAAGTTGTGTCACTCTATATTCATGAAGTTGTGATGTATGCTGTACAACAGGACCCGACAACACAAGGTGAAATGCACCATCACAATTAAAGTAACACTGCAGCATACAATCTCCCAACACATTGCCCAGCTCATTTCAAGAAAAAGTCAATATTTATGGGAAAGAAGCTTCACAACCTCTTACCACATAAACTGAGAAGCATGGAAGACAACAAGCTCAAACTGCACCAAACAGATGGCTTATTGATCATATTAACCAAAAAGGGTATATAATAGCCAATAAATTTAAATTAATAGGTTACATACTTTATCGTCTTCAATTCCTGTTATAGTAACAAGGTTTACTATAGTTTCGACTATCAAGTAGTCATTTTCAAAACTCAAGAACGTTAAATCTTCATAAAAGTGATGTCTTCAAAGAATAAATATTAAAACACAATTACAGTAAACCTTCGATAATTCGACACTCGGTAGTTCGACACTCCGTGTTGTTCGACACGGGCAGAGGCGACCCAACAAAACATCAGCGATCGGTATTTGTTATGACACGTCCGCCGGTCAGTGACCGGGACCAGTTCTTTTGTTTACGCGGGACTCCCCCAATACCCAAACTATTTTCGCGCGTCCTTACCTCCCCCCCCCCACCCCTCCACCACCCTCTACCTAAGTGGGTCACGTAGACAATCAGTTCGCTTGAGTCGCAGCCGGTGATTAGACACGCAATTATTTCGTGAACCTGTTTAGTTAGTTCGTTTTAAAGTCATAGTTTTTAGTTCCATTCTACTGTGTTGTTTTTGTGTTTTTGATGATGTCGGACAAAAAACGGAAAAGGTGTTTTGTTTCTATGGACATGAAGTTAGATGCACTAAAAAGGATTGATAACGGAGAAAGTGTGAACAAAGTAGCGAGTGAATTAAATGTTGGTCGGTCGACGGTGATTGGATGGAAAAAGACAAGGACTGAAATCGAGTCGTGGTGTTCGAAAAGACTTTGTACGGAATCGATTGCGGAAAGGAAAAGTATGAAAACTTCGGAGTACGAAAAGGTCGGTGAAGCGCTGTTTCAGTGGTTTAGGATTCAACGGGATAAAGGAACGCCGATCACAGGACCAATTCTTCAGGAAAAAGCACTGCAGTTTTACACCGAATTTAAAGGAGAAGGAGAGCCTGATTTTACTGCAAGCAGCGGCTGGTTAGACAGGTGGAAACACAGGTATGGTGTCAAACAACTTAGCATTTGTGGAGAGAAGCTGTCGGCAAACCCAAATAGCGAAAGTGAATTTAAAGTTAAATTTCAAGCTTTTATTGAAGAAGAAGGTCTGAGTGGGGAGCAAATATATAATTGCGATGAAACGGGATTAAATTTTCGAATGCTGCCGACTAAAAGCCTTGCACTCAAAAAAGAAAAAGCTGCTTCTGGTTACAAAAAAAGTAAAGAAAGAGTAACCGTTTTAGCATGCAGCAACGCAACTGGAACCCACAAACTAAATCTAGCTCTTATAGGAAAATCAAAAAAGCCTAGAGCTTTCAAAAACGTAAAAATGAATGGTGACAGCTTTGATCTCCCTGTTTGGTACAGGAATCAATCCAATGCATGGATGTCTGAGCATATTTTTAAGGAATGGTTCCATAAGCAATTCGTGCCAGATGTCGAGAAACATTTGAAATCCAAGAATCTCCCAAGAAAGGCAGTGCTAATTCTCGACAACGCAACGACCCACCCAAGTGTAGAAGTAATTAAGGATAAAGGAATTAAAGCGATGTTTCTGCCACCAAACGTGACCTCTCTGTGCCAACCAATGGACCAAGGCGTTTTAGTGACTCTTAAGAAGCTGTACAGAAAGAAACTTCTCTCATGCCTTATTCAAGGCTTAGACGAGGGACTCGACTTACTTGTAAAATTAAAACAGATTGATATGTTAGATGTAATCGGATGGATATCTCAGTCATGGGAAGAACTCAATCCCTTGACTCTAGTGCGTTCTTGGAGAAAACTCTTAGACCATGAAGGAAATGAGTTCACTAAAAAGGAAGATCCCAGTGACAACGACCTTGTAACTTTGATGGAGAAGATTCCAGGCTGTGAAGGAGCTTTGAGCGGCGACGTTGAGGACTGGATGAATGAAGATGAAGAAGTGGGACCTACATCTGACGAAGAAATTGTTGCTGCTCTCAATGAAAAGGATGTGAGTGATGGAGAGTCGGAGGACGAGGTGGACAACAACCAACAACCTAAATTAACACATAGTGAAGGTGTTAAGTTCATCGAGGGAGCCCTTCAGTACCTACAGGACCACGGAGCGTCTGCCATGGACATTCTTTGCCTTAGAAGACTACGTGACGAAGCTGCGCGGCAGAGAAATCAGAGTGAGAAACAATCAAAGATTACAAAATATTTTGTCCAAAGAACGATGTAAGTTGACTAATTACCGTGCAATTGTTGAGCTTTTTAGTATTTAATAGATTTGGGTGATTTCTATATACAACTTGTGTTTTTACTTTCCTACTCATATTAAACTCAATTTACTCCCTATAGTTCGACATTTCGATAGTTCGACACCCCTTAAGTCCACAAAGTGTCGAACTATCGAGGTTCTACTGTAGTAACATTTAAACGAGATTGTACTGTATATATATACAGTATAAATTACAGTATACAGCATATATATACAGTACAATTTCGTTTAAATGTTACTAATTGTGTTTTAATATTTATTCTTTGAAGACATCACTTTTATGAAGATTTAACGTTCTTGAGTTTTGAAAATGACTACTTGATAGTCGAAACTATAGTAAACCTTGTTACTATAACAGGAATTGAAGATGATAAGGTACGTAACCTATTAATTCAAATACCAATTCCAGAAGACTAATCATGAATAAAATAAATTTAAGTAATCTTTATTTCAGCCTTAGTTTTCGCTAAACTAAAATGAATACGTCACTGGCCTGCCAGAATATCAGAAATAGTAAAACATGAAAACAAAGCTTCAACATTTTCTGTCACATTTTTTGGTGACAGCATAACAGCAACAGTGAAAGAGTCCTGTCTATCTCTATATTCTACAAACGTTCATATCCACGGTATACCACAGACAAAAATTCAAAAATGCAAAATTTAACAAAGCCCTAGCTGAAGCAGAAGTGGTATTACAAAGCATTGACTAGCTCTTCCAAAAGCCCAGATGTCTTGTATACCTCAATAGATGAACTAGAACGCAGTCTGAATGAGAGTAATGTTCTACACAATCTTGAAGATAATGATGAAAAATTAAAAATGACAGCAAAGATAGGAGCAGCTCTTCTAGAAGAAAATAACTACCTGAAGGAGAAAAATATTAGACTAGAAGCTACAATAGAAACTCTGGAAGAAAAGATTGAGAAGATGGAAAGTGAAGAAAATAAATTCATCAACAAAATAGAAAATCTACTACAGAATATTTCGGAAATGCAAGCCCAGCTGGAAAAAGAAAAGAAACTTCGCTTAGACATACAAGCCTTTTTTGAAGAGCACGACAATAAACAAGGACAACTTGTTGATGACTATGTAAAGACAATTAGTAACTTAAAGAATACAATTAGAAATCTTGAAAAGAACATTAGCTCAAATCGAGATACAAGAAATCAAAAATTGGAGTAAGTAAAAATGTGGAAACGCAAACTCAAAGTGCTGACCTACACACCAAGGTGATAGAATCTACTTCTCCAGAAGAGCAAACTACTGGTACAGACTTGTACAAGCAAAACAATCTTGCTCTTGTACTATACCAACTCACTTAGCTAACTACCCGTCAAGACCAAGTGGAACATCAGTTACAGATTCTACATCAACAAATGAAAAATCAAAATATACCAGAACCAAACACATCTGTGAAAGCAACAAAAACACACCTATTATCAGGAAAGTGTCACTTTCAAAAGTAACTAGCTTAGCATCAAACAAAATAAGACCAGTTCAGCGCCAAACAGTTCAGCATTTCTCTCCAAGTAGCAAAAAACATGTAAAAGAAAAAAGCGATACTATCACAAATGCAATGCATCAAAATACACACTCTAACTTTGAGGAAGTCACAGCTACTAGACCACTAAGAAACAAAACTCTGATAGCGCACAAAGTTAAAGACATGAAACCACCAATGACTGCTACTAAACTGGATAAAGGAGAAACTTATGAAGACTTTCTGAACAAATATATAGATAGCCTTGGGACAACATCTCCTGCCTGTAAACAAGTTGAACATGTTTTGTCAAAACCCACAGGGCAGGACTTTCCACACAATCTTAACATAGATATCTCAATTATGAAAATAATTTAACTTACTTTTTGGTATTGGGTACCTAGTACTGGTTTTCGTTGAGCGCAGCGAAGCGACATTAATTAGGGTCGGCCGGGCGGGCCACCCCACAATAGCCGAGTAAGTCGCTCGCCTTTTCCTGGTTCAGAGATACCCTGTCCACAACTATAGTAATCTCAGTATATTACGACAGATTAAACCCATACACGTATGGTGGTGATGACCCACCCGCCCACCCATACACGTACAGTGGTATTGACCCACCCGCCCACCCATACACGTATGGTGGTACCGCAGGGGTCAGTCTTGGGGCCAGTACTATTCATTCTCCTTACTAATGACATGCCCAACTGGCTGGGAGATATCTGCTACACTGTTATGTACGCAGATGACACTGCCTTAACGATAGCAAATAAATCAATAGAAATACTCCATCACAACACATCAACTTACTTCAACAAAACTAAGCAATACTGTGCCAGTAATGAACTTGTTTTAAATGAGAAAAAAACAGTGCAAATGACCTTTAGTAACCTCCATAGACATAACGACACACCCTTGCCAGACCTGAAAATTAATACTAACACCAAATATCTAGGCACAATTATTGATGACAAACTAACATGGAAGCCACATATTGAGCAACTATGCAAAAAACTGTCTGCTGGAAACTATGTTATACGAAGAATTAAACAAATAAGTGGCTTGGACACAGCTAAGACAGCGTATTTTGCTCTATTCGAGTCTCACCTAAGATATGGCATTGCCACTTGGGGAGGTACGTCCAAAGGAAATCTAGAAAGAATCCTGATCAATCAAAAGAGAGCAATTAGATGCCTTGCAGGTCTAAAATACCAAGAAAGCTGTCGTGAACACTTCATAAACCTAAAAATACTGACAGTTGTATCTCTCTACATTAAAGAAGTGATTCTGCACACGTTAAAGCATACATCTCAGCAAAGATTTTGTGACCTACACCAATACAGTACAAGACGTGGCGGGGACTTCCCACTGCCTGCTCACCACCTAAGCCTCTACAAGAAGAAACCGTCATACAAAGGAGCCACCTTCTTTAACCAGCTACCAGGACACCTCAAGAACCAGCCCTCCCACCGATTCGGGAAACAATTGACTTTGTGGCTCCAAGAAAGGCCTTTCTACACTGTGCAAGAGTTTACCAATGGCTGAATATTGTTTCTAACCAATCATGAAAGCAAAATGTATTTATTTTAATCAATAATGATGCAATGTACTAATCTCTAAGATTATGTCAATAAAGTTTATTGTCTATTGTCTATTGTCACACACAGCAGCCAAAGAATCAGACTATACCTCACTATTAAATGATTCTCATTTTTTTTAGGTATAATCCACTCCAAGAGAGAAAAATACAAACAAACCAAACACCAGAACCTTTTGGAACACAGCACAAAAACAAACCAAACCACCTCAATCACTATCCTACACCAAAATGTTAGAAGACTAAAAAATAAAGTAGAAAGAATCAATCACCTTTTGAACGACTTACATCCAACACTTGCAGTCCTAACAGAGCATGGTCTCAGCCAAGATAGATTGTCACTTACCAACATCAGTGGGTACAATCTTGTAACAGAATATAGCAGGGAAGACCACAGATTGGGAGGAGTTGCTATCTATGTCCGTGAAACATCAAACATAGAGGCAGAAGCCATTAACATAGCAGAAAAATGTCTAGAACTAACTTTTGAAGCTGCATTAGCAAAATGTAATATCAAGAACAAGTCCTTCTACTTAGTAGGTATATATCGTTCACTAGCAGGACAAACCAAGTTAGCCGTTGACTTTCTATCAAATATACTTAACTCAATCCAACCTTAAACCAAACCCTTTGTTTTAATAGGAGACATAAATATAGATTGCCTA
>JAQJVL010004425.1:0-15000 GCA_035578905.1 Stictocephala bisonia
GTTCAAATTTTAATGTTTACATTCTGCTTCATGCACAATAATTTTAAAAATTACATTTCCATGACAACATTCGTATTTTCATAACCACAATTTTTATGCTGTTTTGGAATGATATTCAATATAATTTATGTATAACTTTTAGAAAATATAAATACAGCTACAACACCAGTCGTATGCATCACTAACGCCTATTGTAAACGTATGTGTCAGCTGACAACGTAGAATAAAATGTACATAAGTTTATCATTTCAAAGAGTACAGAATGAAAGAATATTGCATTGGCTTTTCTTAGCACTGGTTAATAAGCTTAACAACCAGTATATAAGCGAGAAATGATCGTTTTTTAAAACTCCTGTTCTTTAACCCTGGAATGGTAACCCTTCGTGATTTTTCTGCACGCAATTAGTGTTTTGTAAATTAAAGGCAGGTTTTTTGTCGCGACTGTACTGAACAAACGAGCCATCCCTCCCCACCCCTTCCTGACCTTGATCCACTTGTCGCAGTCTGCTAGTGTCATTCCGTGTTGTTCACAACAACGTATGTTGTTGATTTTTACGAAGGGTTACCAGTGCCGTAACTTTTTTCTGAGTGTCCTAGTTTTGTAAATATTAGGTTTTATTAGTAGATTTAGTTCAATATTATGTAAATAGTTGTTATATAGACCTATATTTGATTAACAATGGCCTTGGCGTCTATCTGAAATAGACATAATGTTAAATAATGACAGTGGTCCTGACGATTGACAGCAACGAGGTGATATGTGTAAAACCTGCTGCGAAGACGTCTAAAAGACAGTATGAGATCTGTGCTCATTGATGGACTGAGACAGTGATGTTTTTTGTTGTTGAAATTTATACTTTTATATTAATGATTTCATAATTAAAATTGTTTTAACTTTGAAAATTATTAAAAAACATATTTTTTGTAAATCACTACAAACAAAAAACATTACGTCATAAATAAATTTTTTCTGATTTAATTATTATCAATTTTAATAACGTTTTGTACTTGTTTAGACTAGTAAAGTATTCAAAATAAAGACTTTGTTGTTAAAAACTTGTAATTTTTATTTTTAACTATTTTTATAAGACTTGATACCTCACATCGTAAAATATACGAAGGCTTACCAGTAGTGTAACTTTAAATAGGGTTACCATTCCAGGGTTAATGCCTGAGGTGTCGACGGTATTTTGGGCCTCAGACGTTGATGGATTTTGTAGGGTTAACCCTAGAAGTACTGCACCTATTTCATGTGAAAACCGCATTGATTTTAACCAATTTGCAAGCTTTCAGGAAAAAAATCCTTTTTATTATTTTATTATGTCATATTATATATCATTATTTTTGGAATAATATGGGCAATCATAAAATGTCACATAAAAATTTATATCTTGAATTTTTGTTTTACCATTGCAATAAAATTTAGTAAAGAAATTTTGTTTCCAAAAATATTTTATGTTCTGCCTAATGTACACTAGCATAAAAAATATGGTTTCCATAACAACCCATACATTTTTGCATAGACAATTTTAGTGTCTTCAAAATGATATGCATTTTATAGGGCTTATAGTAAGATTTTTTTTAGCAATTTATAAAATATTGCGCTTTTGTAACAATATGTGCTTTGTGTTATATACTGCAAACAAAATATTCTAACAATCAAAATGAAGTTATATTTTCTATTATAATGTCTTTATACTCTAGTATATATATAACAACATGTTTACAGTATTAAAATAACAACGTAAAATACACACCAAACTAATCTACAATAACATAACCACGACAACGCGCTTGGAATGAGCGAACTCACGTGACTGCAGCAGATGACCAGCTGTAAACAGGACAGGAAAAAAACCCAATGTAACAGTCACAGACTGTTAAAATAAGAAGTAAATTTCATTGGCTTTCATTTCCAATAAGTATTAGACCTTTAAATAAAACTATTGGTAAGCAGTGACCAGTTAATTAAACCAACTTTTATCGACGTCACAGACGTCGATGGTATTTCGCGGACGGCGGCATTCGACGTCTTAGACGTCGATAGTACTTTTAGGGTTAATGAGGAGTATTTGGGCCTAAATGCTAATAGTTTACTTTTTGAATTAAAAACAAAAGGTTTGATTCCGCTAAAATTGAATCAGTTTCTCTGTTTATTTTAAATAACAATATTAAGACAAAGATAAAAACTCTACACATTGTTTATTGCATGGCTAAATAGTGTTCTCACTCAAGTGGTTGATGTCCAACTTAATAAGGTCATGAGAGCTATTCGTGGCACTGTCATGTCAACTCCACTTCCTTGGCTCCTGGTGCTGTGCAATATAGCTCCTCCAGAGATAAGACGTCAGTACTCACAATAAGATTTTGAATGCCCTGCACCTCCCCACTATACAGGATCTCCCACGTCAGAACAGTCGCTTAAAATCTCGAAACCCACTACTAGCTACCCAAACTTCTCGCCCAATACTAGCTGGGCCGTAGCATGGAACAGTTTTGATGGACGAAATAAGTTACTTATTAATGATCCGTCAATACCTGTAGGTGGGATGAACCTTCCTCGTAGGGAGTGGACACTCTTGAATCGGTTCAGAACTGGCGTTGGCAGATGCAATTACTGGAAGTATAAATTGGGGATTGACACTAGATCAGTGATGTGATTGCGAAGAGTCTATCCAAACAATGGATCACATATTAACAGAGTGTCCCCTGCGCTCTTTTACGGAGGGATTAGTCAGCATACACAGAATCAGTGACGCAGGTCTTAGATGGCTCGATGGATTGGACTTAGCTTTGTGACAGGAGATCAATTTAAAATTGTAATCAATTAATATACCATCATGAAAATAAAATAAATCCATGAATAGAAGAAATTTTAAATGCACTGTAGAGAAGGGAGAAATGAAATTATTAGGCACAGACCTGAACTCGTGGTCTCCAAGCCTGTGTAGACCTAACTTGCCCTGCCATACCTTTTTAGCAAACTTGCTTCCCTCTAAACGTTTGCTGCCATAGGCAATTGCCTAAGTCACCTAGGAAGTCCACCAGCACTGTACATTATTATGTGATTTAAAACGTAAGCCCAATGTGCTATTGATATAGGTTTTTTTAACTTAATACAGTAACATTGTTTTTATTTAGTAAATTGCCCAGCATAATGAACCACTCGAAGATAATAATTGCTTCTAAAAATTGCCAAAAATTCATAAGAAAACTGAATAAAAAAATGTAAATTGCTTCAGTTTCCTGTAGCATTAGATACAAAAAATCATCTTTTTACAGATATAAAAAACTCGTGACCTGTTTTTTATATAACAAGCAAACATATTTTGGTCATAACGAAGCCAGTTGAATGGGTGCCTGTAAATATCTATTTATACATGTTGGTGAGCTGGTGATTGATGACTAGAAGGAACGACATTAGTGGAACAAATTGATGTTTTTTTCCAAGAGGTGTCTAATAAGATTTGGTTGATATTGTATTGGAAATCCTAAAACACAAAAGCTATGACTTAGTCACCACTGAAATAATGACTAACTCTCCAATATGTTTAGAGTATCAAGGTAGATAACTAGAATATACTAAGAAATTAACTTTATATACTCAATATAAAAGTGGGCTGTTTTTGATTTAGTCTCTCCTTTCAGATGTTGGCTATTGAATTATGTTAGGTTATTTTTTTTGCCTTATATATAAAAGTGAAAGGATAGCTGTAGAATAGTTTGTTTCCTAATTAATGGACAATTTTCCTTCAACATTTTAGTTAGATATTTTTTACCTAAATTGATTTCATGGATTTCAAATGTACAAATTAACAGTAAATAATTTAAATTGTTAAAAAACAACCTTTCCTATTAAGTTATAATGTAATATTTAGTAAGCATTAGATACCCGCTGATTAATGCAAGACATAGTTTCGAATTTTTATTAAAACTATTATTAAAACTCAATATCTTTAAAATGAATATTTTTTATAGCATTTTCATTGCTTTCCTAAAAAACATACTTTATCATATTGTCCTCTATCAACATTTACATATCAGTTGGTAGATAAGAGCCAGTTTTATAAACTGTGTAATTATACCATTTCTAAATTTGACTAATTATAACTGTTGATCAGTTATGAGTAAAGATGGTTTGAAGTAACCACCTATAGCTGCGTATTAATTTTTTTGTTAATACTAAATACTCTCTTTCAACTTGTACTCAAATTTTACCTCCATATAACATTTTTTTATATGTTATTGCTAGTAATAACATAACATTCGATATAAACGTCTAACCTCCTTGAAGTCTCTACTTTTAATTCTAATTTTGACAAAAGTGCATGGCATCGTATATGAGTTAGCGTATTCAGATATAAACAAGTGTGTATTAAAATGATTAGAGAAATATAAACATCAAAATAGCTTTAAAAAATTCCATTATACAAATAACAAAGATATTATTATCATACAAGACCTTCAAATTTAAATTAAAAAACCTAAATTAACTTTTCATGATAAATGAACAAAAATTTTCAACGAATATTCATTTTATAAATATTTAAAACTTCAAGAAACTTTCGATATGTACACTTCAAGTGCCTATTCATACTCCCAATAATTCCAAAATTTCAAATTCGCTTTATTTAATTTAGAATAAAATTTTTTTCTCATGGGAAATTTTCATTCCTCTTTTGTCTTTTCATTTCTTCCTGTCTACATTCATTCTCCAGCATCCTAAGGAGATAAAAACAATTTAAAATTTAATCTCTACTAATTTTGTTTATGAAGTAGACAAAATCAGACATTATTAACAACAAAATTAACATAACTAACTTGAGATGCGTCAATCCTCGTACTTACGTAGTACAGCCTAGATTTTGGGTGATTCATGTTGCTTTTGGCCTACCGAGTGTTGTTGGACTATGTAAAAGTCTAACTATCGCGAGCCAAAATGTTTATCAAAGTTACAAATTAAAGAATCTTATCATTTTTTTTTTTAAACCAGGTGAAGTTAAGGCTAAGAAGTCGTCCTCTAACCACTTAAACCTGGAGACCAACGGCTCTGACAACCACCTACCTTTAACGTTTGAAAAAGGAAGGGAGTTATATAACTGACAATATATGCACCTAGAATGTGTGAATGGGGAAGCATATATACACAGAATAAGTGACCTGCCCAAGGCACTAAAACCTGGTTTAACTTTTTCTTTTATAATTTTATCAAAAAGAATGCAGTTACAATATTAATATACACAATGTGTGAGTTCACAAAAATACCTAAGATGCGCTCCACCAAACATAATAGCGCATAGTAAAACATTGAGATTAACACAGAATTTCATTCTGATCATCTGAGAACCTATAAGACAATAATTTTACATAAGTTTAAATGGAATTTTATTATTGGTTTTTACTGAAGTAAAAGATGATGAGTCCAGTGGTCCTCTTGAAAATATTTTCACTCTTTTGTTTGTGGTATCTGTTTGTGGTGTGGTCCCTTTAATCTTGCTGTTCCTACACCTAAACCGAAACCCTAAGCCATTGACCTAATTAGGAAAAATAAAAATAAATAAAATCTACTAACAGTGTTCTGATTTCTAAGTAGACCAAAAAGAAAGAGAGAGCACACACTTAGAAGCTTAAATGATAAGTACAGTAGAACTTCCAATTATTCCGAATCGAATTGGGACATTCATCACAAAAGGCCCTATTCAAATAATCAGATTTTTTTTCTAAAAACATCCCCACTTTATTAATTTCTTGTGTAAAACAATTAAATGCATGTTAATGTTGAAAAATGTGAAACAAACAATATTTAACAATAAAGATTATAAACTATACATCAATTTAATACAAACTAGAGTTGGTGTCATTTACGTACCAATCCTGTAAAACGAATGTTATTGCTTAGCCAAACATATTAGTTAAATATGCTTTTTAAGTTTTACTCTGTTCATTAATTGACCCTGTTTTAAGGCAGTCAGGTCCACATCTGCTTGACAGAGGGAAGGACAATAGGATGTGTGTAGACAATACAGTAGTCCCTATCGCATTATTTCCCTGGCAGAGTTTGGATTTGTTTCTTTATAAGACGGTATTACTGTGGAAAGTATTTATTGAGGTATATAATAGTGTTATTTATTTATGATTATATATGTATGATTTATCTTTTTAAGAAGGATTTAAACAAATACTTACTCATTTGTTGTAGATTTTAGTTTTCAGAACAAAACTAAACAAACTGAAATAGTAAGATGTTCTTTTATGACTTTCCTGAAAGCAATTCGGATAATCAGCGATTTTGAATAGTTTGATAGATGGGAGATTCCACTGTCTGAAGTTTAAGTGACTTTTATATAATAATTTTTTGTGTTTAAATATACTATTCAACCATTTTTGTTTGTAAAACCCATCTCTAAAGAACCAATAATATTGGTTCAGAGTAGATTTTGTTTTATAAGAGGACAACGAAGAATAATTTTTTCGTAATTTACTCAAGAATAATAATTGTAACGAAAAATATTAAACTTTAGTGTTACAGGACTTTTTTTAAGAGTTTCACTAATTTTATATTTTACAAAGTAATTTATAATTTATAATAATTATAATTTATAATAAGGGTTAAATTCATTCTGCAGGATCCCTTTTATCAAGACGGTTTGGTGAACTCCTCATAGACTTAAGGCTCTGGAGGTCAAAAACAAGGTGAAGTTCCTAGAGGGAGTGAAAATCCTGGACATTGGATGTGGAGGAGGCATCCTTTCAGAGGTATTATACCATTGTTTCAAGTTGTTCTTAAATCGTGAATAAAATATATAACAATGATATGAATGTAAAAGCTGGAATCAGGTCCTCATCTAATCTAAGAGTGTTGATAAACAACAAATTCATTAGCAACAATAAATAAAATTACCTTTATTTATACATGATGTTTACTCTTAATTCACCTAAGAAGATTATAATTTGGTGAGTTAGTACTATTCAGGCAAAATTAAAATAAATAAACTGTAAAATATTGGTAATTAAGTTTTTATTAACATCTGTTATGTTTTCTGATAAAGTGTATGTCTTGAATTAAAAGTACAACCTTGGATAGCACGAACCTCGATAGCACGAAAACCTCGATACCACATATATTTAAAAATCCCTTGAATTGCCCATAACATTCAATGTTAAAGTACCATTATACAACACGAATATTTGAATATTAACTACCGTCGATAAGATGAATTTTATTCCACTTTCCAAGACCAGGAGAAACCTCTATAACACGAATTTCAACAGCCAAAACCTCTATAACATGAATCTGACCTTTTATAAGACGTAATTCCCACGGGTGGAACCTCATTAAGACGTATTTATATTTCCAATTCATTCATGTCAAGACATGAAAACTAACTTCCGTCTGTCGCGCCACTGCAGTGGCATGAGACTGTACTGTCAGTTCCGATTGACTTCAGTTTAGCCTCTCTTTGTACGTAGTGTTGTGTCAGTGATTAGTGAATATGGCGGGCGTGTCCAATGGTGTATTATTTAGTACAGTGTAGTACAATACTACAGTACCAATTTCGTATGTTACACTTTGTTTATGTTTACTAAATTACTACCAGTACTGTATTCAAAATGTTGATTAGGTTTATGTAATTTACTAAGTCATACTCATTTGCCTTTTACTTTGTTTATTGTGCTGGCTATTTATATTCCTATGTATAATTGGTACTGTCATTAATTTGTAAATTTACAATGTACAGTACGATGTAGTATTTTACGTATTTTATAATTTGGAATTACATTTCAACCCGTCGCCGTATAAAATGCTAACCTCTATAACACGAATGTCACTCATTTGAACCTCGCTAACACGAACCTCGTTATCACGAATACCTCGATAAGAACGAATATTTTTCATTCCCTTGAGATTCGTGGTATCGAGGGTTCCACTGTATTAAAAACTTTACCACTACAGTATTACAAATATTTGTTTGTGAAATCTTTAGTCTTAAAAATTCAAAACGTATTCTCAGCATAGAAAAGAACAACTAGGCATTCCATTTTAAATATGTTATAAGGGATAAAGATTGCTACAACAGATTTGTTAAGACTATAAAACGACTAAAATCAATTCTGCTACACCGGCGTCTTAACTAACTAAATTTTGATGGGACTTAAAGGTTATATAAAGTAAATACAAATTTGGTTAGTCCAAAAAAAGTATAAAACCGTTTTTATCAGGGAAATGTGAGTTAGGCATGGAGCCGAGCCTGCATTCTTAAGACCTATTGTCAGTACACTTACCTGAGTTGCATTGTGTGTCTTCAAACAGAAAACATATTCTAACTGTTCAAAATACAGTTAGGTGGATCATTTATTAAATTGAATTTTTTAAATAGCAAGAATGTTGATATTATAATGACAATAAACAATATCAAAGTATTGTCACATTATCACACAGTTATAAGTTTGTAATTGAAGGACATTTAGAGTACTGCTTGAGAGTTCAGGAGTGTTGTTTATAAGCAGTAAATGGAAGTCGATGAATCACATGTCATTGTCTTAGAACACGTAGTTGCCATTACTGGCTAGCATGTGTACAGTAAGGTGGGTCAAAAAAAATCAAAATTGGAATTTACAATCGTAATAGGTCTCATATTTGCACACACAATAATGGAAAAATAGTTTTAAAATCTTGTAAAAGACCTTCAGTTCGCGCATTGTTCCTGAAGCTTAACCCTTATTAAGTCGCGCCTCTCATTGTACCGTAATGGGTCGCGTGGTGTACAAAAAACCGCAATGCTCATTTTAACCTGTTTAACCTAATAAATGTCAATCATTTATAAATATTTCATTTAATTAATAGAAATAATGATATAGGAAGTGATTTAAACAAAATATCTCAGTTTTTAATAATGCATTTATTAAAGAAACTATAAACCATAAGCATACAATAAGTGTTTAAATTTAGTTTACTGCAATTTGTAGATGAATGAAAAGTATCAATATCAATTTAATAAGAAAAAAACCCACTAAAACAATACTGTTTATATATTTACAAATGTATACTGAAAGTTTTAAAAATAGAGTTGTTTATTACATATTTAAATAATAAACCCATATCTATTGGTACAGGTCGCGTGGAGTACAATAGACCGCACCACTCACAGATCGATACGCCCACGGCAGTGGCCTTGACTAAACTGGCTCTTCTTTGTTGTGGGGTGGAGGGGAAGGTGGAGGAGGATATGCCGGGTGGAGGGGATCAGAGGAGTTACCGCAACAAATTTACACGAATAAATATAATTCTTGCGGAGGTTTGTACACCGCGCGACCTATTTAAGGGTTAACATGTAAAACTCTTTTAGAGAAGCTGTAAAGTTGTATTTTGGTTTACACTGGACCTTGATAATTGCAGACATTTTTGACCCCATATATGGAAAGAGCTCTTCAAACTAGCTCTAAACATCATATAACTTGGCAAAATGCAGAACGGTATTGTGGAATCAGTACTAATTGAAAAGGTGGAAAAAGGCTTAAATAGAGAATCTTCCAACTACCACTAATTCCACTGTTGAACAATTTGACATTTTATAAAATCTTTTTATAATATTTTGAAGAATTATGTTAAATACAATGATCAAGGTCTATTGTAAACAACATTTTGATTGTTTATCACATCAAATCACAACTTCTCTTATGGTGTTTTACACGTTATGCTAAACTTCAGGATCAATGTGCAAACTGAAGGACTTGTTTAAAACTTAAAAATAATTGTTCCATTATTCTGTGTGCAAATTCGCAACTTTTTTCTTCACAATTTTTTGGACAAAAATAAATTCTCCAGTATTAATTTTATTCACTGATAAAGTTCCTTTTTCAGTTTAAATAACAGTTTGTTTACTTAGTTGACTAGTTTTTTGTTGAACAGACATTAACCAATATTGATTCAGTATTAAAAGAAAATAAAATTATTTAAAAAACTATGAACAATAATTTATTGAAAGTTCTTTATGAGTTTGCCTATAGCCTTAAAAATAAAATAGACATCAATTTTAAAATTGTGATAGATGTTTGGTATCATGCCAATTGTAAAAGTGCATTTAAGTAAGCATTTAAGTTCTTTTCAAAATAAGACAGTAGTTAATAATTTTCTTTTATTTTCACAGGCTTTAGCGAGGTTAGGAGGAACTGTCACTGGAATAGATCCTAGTGAAACTCTGGTTAGTGTGGCAAAAACACACTCGCAGTCAATGAAAGAGGGGACTAAACCCACATACATCCAAAGTACAATAGAGGACCATGCCCATCTTAACCTGGCTGCTTATGATGTAGTAGTTGCATCTGAGGTCATAGAACATGTTACAGATAAAGAATCATTTTTGGCAGCAAGCATAGCTGCTCTTAAGGTGAGATTCAGTCAAACAGTTCACTGTTAAACTGGTTGCCTATGTTGTAGTAGTTGAGTCTGAGGTCACAGAATATGTTACAGATAAAGAATCATTTTTGGCAGCAAGCATAACTGCTCTTAAGGTAAGATTCAGTCAAACAGTTCACTGTTAAACTGGTTGCCTATGTTGTAGTAGTTGAGTCTGATATCACAGAACATGTTACTTATATATATGGTTCTTGGTAGCAAGCACAGCTGGTCTTAAGGTAAGATTCAGTCAAACAGTTCACTGTTAAACTGGTTGCCTATGTTGTAGTAGTTGTGTCTAATATCACAGAACTTGTTACTTATATATAGGGTTCTTGGTAGCAAGCACAGCTGGTCTTAAGGTAAGATTCAGTCAAACAGTTCACTGTTAAACTGGTTGCTTATGTTGTAGTAGGTGAGTCTGATATCACAGAACATGTTACTTATATATATGGTTCTTGGTAGCAAGCACAGCTGCTCTTAAGGTAAGATTCAGTCAAACAGTTCACTGTTAAACTGGTTGCCTATGTTGTAGTAGTTGTGTCTGATATCACAGAACTTGTTACTTTATACGAGGTACGTCCAGAAAGTAAGTTCCGTTTCCATTTATATCCGCTGCAGTGCTGCGATCGCAGTTCCGCGCATGCGCGGCAGACGCTCTGTATCAAGGAGAAGAAACGTGCGCCATTTTGAGATCGCTGTCAGTCTCGTACGCTTTGTTGTGCTTGTTTAAAATGTCGGTGTTGATCGAAAATCCCGCCGCTTGTGAAATCAGATCTGTGATTCGTTTTCTGAATGCTAAGAAAGTGAAACCGATTGACATTTATCGGCAAATTTGCGAGGTTTACGGACAAAATGCGATGAGTGATTCAATGGTGAGAAGATCAATGGAATGGAGGCACACTTCATCTCCAGCAAAGGTTAAGCCGAAACAAATCTTGACACCTCGAAAAATCATGTGCACAGTGTTTTGGGACAGGAAAGGCATCTTACTGATTGATTTCTTACCGCGAGGTCAAACAATCAATGCAGAAGTTTACTGCGAGACACTGAGGAAATTGCGCCGCGCAATACAGAATAAGCGCCGAGGATTTCTGTCCAAAGGTGTTGTTTTTCTTCACGACAATGCACAACCACACACTGCAAATGTGACGAAAAACCTCATACAGGGATTTGGCTGGGACGTGTTTGACCATCCTCCGTACAGCCCTGACCTCGCTCCTAGCGACTTTCATCTGTTCTTACATCTGAAGTCTTTCCTTGGCGGTCAACACTTCAACGATGACGAAGAGCTGAAAGAAAATGTTTCCAAATGGTTGAAGACACAGGCGGCAACCTTCTATGAAGAAGGTATAGAAAAACTTGTGCCACGCTATGACAAATGCCTGCAAAATTTCGGCAGTTATGTAGAAAAGTAGTTTAAGAGTTGTAGATTTTAGTGCAATAAATATTTTTTCTTTATCTGTAGACAAATTATTTTTATTACCAAACGGAACTTACTTTCTGGACGTACCTCGTATATATGGTTCTTGGCAGCAAGCTCTGCTGGTCTTAAGGTGAGATTCAGTCAAACAGTTCACTGTTAAACTGGTTGCCTATCTTGTAGTAGTTGAGTCAGATATCACAGAACATGTTAATTATATATAGGGTTCTTGGCAGCAAGCTCTGCTGGTCTTAAGGTGAGATTCAGTCAAACAGTTCACTGTTAAACTGGTTGCCTATGTTGTAGTAGTTGAGTCTGATATCACAGAACATGTTAATTATATATATGGTTCTTGGTAGCAAGCACAGCTGGTCTTAAGGTAAGATTCAGTCAAACAGTTCACTGTTAAACTGGTTGCCTATGTTGTAGTAGTTGTGTCTGATATCACAGAACTTGTTACTTATATATATGGTTCTTGGCAGCAAGCTCTGCTGGTCTTAAGGTGAGATTCAGTCAAACAGTTCACTGTTAAACTGGTTGCCTATGTTGTAGTAGTTTGTCTGATATCACAGAACATGTTAATTATATATATGGTTCTTGGTAGCAAGCACAGCTGCTCTTAAGGTAAGATTCAGTCAAACAGTTCACTGTTAAACTGGTTGCCTATGTTGTAGTAGTTGTGTCTGATATCACAGAACTTGTTACTTATATATATGGTTCTTGGCAGCAAGCTCTGCTGGTCTTAAGGTGAGATTCAGTCAAACAGTTCACTGTTAAACTGGTTGCCTATGTTGTAGTAGTTGAGTCTGATATCACAGAACATGTTAATTATATATATGGTTCTTGGTAGCAAGCACAGCTGCTCTTAAGGTAAGATTCAGTCAAACAGTTCACTGTTAAACTGGTTGCCTATGTTGTAGTAGTTGTGTCTGATATCACAGAACTTGTTAATTATATATATGGTTCTTGGCAGCAAGCTCTGCTGGTCTTAAGGTGAGATTCAGTCAAACAGTTCACTTTTAAACTGGTTGCCTATGTTGTAGTGGTTGAGTCTGATATCACAGAACATGTTAATTATATATAGGGTTCTTGGTAGCAAGCACAACTGGTATTAGGTAAGATTCAGTCAAACAGTTCACTGTTAAACTGGTTGCCTATGTTGTAGTAGTTGAGTCTGATATCACTCACATTTTAATTAGGAAATATTGAAAAAAATAACTTACAACTTTATTTATTTGGTACATTTTTACATAAAATAAATATTAGGACATTTTAATAGTTAAGTTGATGTAAATTGAAAAGAAAAAACATAAACATGGTAAAATGATTTTCAGCAGAAATAAATTACCAGTCATAATACACATGTAATTTATTTCAAAGAGGTTATTAAAATAAAAATAGGCCTATGTTGATACTGCTTGACTTTAAATTAAGTGTTTAAAATTGCCTCTCTCATTGTAAACACATGCAATAGGCCGAGTAAATGTGTTTCTCGTCGCTTGATATTACTGTGTGGTGGATGAATTGTAAAATATGTCTTATTCTAACTTGCATCTTATTTACAGAATCATAGCGGATGTCATAAAGGTTTTCTTTTAGGTGGTCCCATAGAAAAAATTTAAAGGAGTTAGGTCCGGAGACCGAAGAGGCCATGACATGGAGCCATTCGTAGCGATCCACTTATCAGGGAATTTATTGTTTTAAAAATCTCTCGCTGTGATGCTGTTATGAGCTGGTGCTCCATCTTGTTGGAACATTAGGTCCATGCTCATGTTTTAAGGAATATCATCAATAGCTGGAATCAATATGTTTTCCAGGATTTCCAAATATCTCACAGCATTCAATGGTCTAACATAGAGGTGAACAGTAATATTTTGCTATCAAGGATTGCACATCAACAATTGAAGGAAAGTCTGGCTTGGTCATGACCCTCCCTAACAACCAGTGGGTTTTGATTGGATGATGGTTTTTGTGATTCATCATGCCTCTGTTAGAAAAGTTAGTTTCATCTGTCCAAATTATAGATGACAACATGTGACGGTTATTTACAGCGAAATCTACAAACCAGCAACAAATCTCTAACCTTCTATCCTCATCCCTGGAGCCAAAGCTTGAACAATCCTGCATTTATAAGGGAAATATTTGTACGTTTTAAACTCATCCCACACTGAAATTTTTAAAATATGTCCTAATTCTGCAACTTCTCTCATACTGCATTTTGAACACTCTCTACACTAGAACCGTAGCAATTAAATCATATGTCTTTATAGGCCTATACTTGTTCAATAGTACAAAGACGTCCAAACATGTCCTATTAGAATATGTATTTAATAAGAAGTTAAATGTCATAACTTAGTGATTTCAAATAATTGATGATATATTAGGTTAAAGGGCACTAGGCCAGGAATTAGTATATTGGAGAGATAGGACGTCAGCAAACTTACCTTAGAAGACAAGTTGACTAACACAGTCTCACAAATTTTCAATGCCATTGGCATTTTCTTCAGGTAAGTAGAGTGAGAGAGAGATTTATGTGTTTATTTTGTGTATGTTACTACTCTGGTGTTAGTGAACTTGTCTTCTAAGGTAAGTTTGCTGATGTTCTATCTCTCCAATATACAAATAAGTGATTATAGTAATAATATTAATTTTATACACTGTAACAATAAGTGTTTTTGATGCAGAATTTACTACGTCCTCAAACTACTCTGCTTTTATGATTTTGTTTTATCCTTTATTTCAATTAAGCATGCAACTTAAACATAGAAAAAAAATTGTCCTAATATTTATTTTATATATAAATGTACCTAATAAAAATAAATGTTTTTTTTTTTTTTTTTTTTTTTTTTTTTTTTTTTTTTTTTTTTTTTTTTTTTTTTTTTTTTTTTTTTTTTTTTTTTTTTTTTTTTTTTTTTTTTTTTTTTTTTTTTTTATTTTTTTTTTTTTTTTTTTTTTTTTTTTTTTTTTTTTTTTTTTTTTTTTTTTTTTTTTTTTTTTTTTTTTTTTTTTTTTTTTTTTTTTTTTTTTTTTTTTTTTTTTTTTTTTTTTTTTTTTTTTTTTTTTTTTTTTTTTTTTTTTTTTTTTTTTTTTTTTTTTTTTTTTTTTTTTTTTTTTTTTTTTTTTTTTTTTTTTTTTTTTTTTTTTTTTTTTTTTTTTTTTTTTTTTTTTTTTTTTTTTTTTT